>JAAXYX010006127.1:0-10084 GCA_036851915.1 Ptenothrix huangshanensis
TTGCATCGATATAAGCCACAGTAAGAAGCACTAGTCACAACTGTATGTCAAATGAACCAGGAACCCGCAGCAGTCTAATAAGAACTAAAAGGCATCACGGAAATACATGACAATAATCTTTATGAGACATCTAAATGTCCATATTCCAACCCGCAGCCCAGGGGTGAATAGTCCGGGAAATCGCACCGAGTAAAACTAATAAAAAAAAGCCTTAAACGGTCGGGCAGGGGCAAGATTTACCCTTTTAACACATTTTGTCTGCTCCCCGAACATACTCCGAATTCCGAATCATTCGGGGCCTTTTGATATTTCTACATGCAATGTATGTATGTATGTAAATAGGCGATGGAAACTTAAAATTCAAAAAACCCTCATTGATGCTTGTGAAAATGCTGAAATGAAAACGCAGGGATCATAAAAATTCACATTATTAGTTTGACGACAGGACGTATCATTATTGTTGTTTCATTTATTACTTTTCAAAGGGGTTTTGGTTTCATACTCGGCTCGATTTCGTTTTCAATTTACTGCGACTCAATGTTCGAAACTGGCTTGTAACTTAGCAATGCAATCATCACTGCCACCAGCTACCATTAAATTCCACTAATATTCCTTACACTAATTTCGTAATGTAGCTAAACTTACTTACAATTACCTCTCATCTCAAGTTCTCAAGTACAATTCTTGTAACAATTACTCACTATACCAGATGTCTCACCTATGATAATCATATTATATAATTATGTATTACTTTACCAGTTTATTTTGGCCCTACAAATATTATATTGTAATTATAATTTTGTATTTCATTAAATGTTTTAATTTTTCTGAGGTTCTAGAAAATTAGAAGTGGTTTTGTGTTAAGCTAATTATACAATTGGAAATTGATCATTACTAATTATACAGTGTAGTGTTTTAGATATTACGAAGTTTTAATCTTTGGGCTAAACACTACGTACAAGTACAACTAAATGTTACCTAGTAGGTATGTATTCTATTAAGTCAATTCTAAACTTTATTACTCTATCATATCCATTATATCGCAAGTCACAGCTATAGTGTTAGACAAAAGAAATAATGTTGCAGTACCGACCGCTATTTTAAAGTATTAAGTACTGATTTGCTAATGTAAATATTGCTTACCCACCTTAAGTAATTTATTTGAGTGAAGTTAGTAGGAGTTAAAAATGTAAGACAATCTGTTGTAGTCTCTAGTCGTCATTCGATGTTCCTGCGTATATGAATGCATCCAGTAGATGTAATCATTTCAGTAATAGTTAGTAGAAACAAGATAATAATATAATAATAATAGAGATTTATCAACCTTCTACAAACAGGTGCATCTAGCATTTAAGCCTAATTTTGTAAGATAAACATACTAATATTACATGTAGTTGTAGTTGCATTCACACATTATAGTTAAATATAATTAATCAATTCCACAACCTTGACAACCATAGGACCAGGACAAAGGACAAGGGCCGTAAGCATATTATGTAGCTTGTAAATACAATAATATATTTATAGGTAGTTAAGTATACAAGTACCATACAATATTAATAATCCTTTATCGTAGTAAAATCTGTCTTTTTCAGTGCAATGCAATGGCAAATTAGTAATCAATTTCTAGAGTAGATAATGAATTGGAAGAAAATGTGAAGATGTAATGATGCAATCAGGCAAGGTAGTAGTAATAAATTACGTACTAATAGGCATAGGGAGGTATAAGGTAATTATTATAATTAATCATAATAATATGTGTTCAGGCTATTGCTGTTTGCAATTGAATCAGTGTTTGTGGCTTCGTTCATAGGAGAGCACTGTCAGGTCAGGAGCACAGCTCCGACTTATGACATTCAATTCAAATGTGTAAGTAATTCCGATTAATTACAAGGATTTAAAAGCACTAGTGCATCAAATCAGAGCTTAACTAAATATAGCAATAATTATTACTAATTAATTACAAATATTAAATTATTTAAATTTTAATGCTTTATAAAACAAGTAAATAAGTGAGTGATTAATACTCAGTAGATTAAGGAATACGTAGGTAGTAGGTAACTCAATAATACTCGTGCAATTAAGATGATAATTGTAGTAATTGGATTAAATAGGTTATTCTTATTAAAATAACTCTAGGCGAATCAGACTAAGAACAAGAGTAATTTATTTAAGAGCAAATAATAAAGTAGTGGCTAGTTTTTATTATACTTCAGGTTTTCGTACTCAAGATCACTCGAAGTGAAGTTCACTCAAGTGCGCGTTCAAAAGCACGGAATTCAGTTAAAATTAAATTACTGTATCCACTACTCCATCATTGAATCTTACATAATTTATTATGCTGTGTACTCACTATATTAAAACAAAAACAACAGGGGTCCGCAATATCTTGCTATAGCTGCTACTACTGCTATAGCAATTTCTTGCTATAGCAGCAAATTCAGTCCTTTTTATAACAACTGCTATTATATTTGTTTGAGAAAAAAAGTTTTCGACTCAAGAAAAAAAAATTGTAGTATTCTAATGGAAAGATTAGTTTTTGGTTGTGAAAGAGTCAACAAAGTTGCTACTGTTACTATGGATTTTTCCTGCTATAGCAGCATTATGAAAGGTCGCTCAGTTTCTTTTTGCTTCAGCAAAACCTGTTATAGCAGTAGTAGCAGTTATAGCAAGATATTGTGGACCAGTATTTCAGAATGTTTCAAAGATTCTTGCCTTAACCTATTCTCCTAGATTCAATTTTCTATGTACCTCCTCCATTCATCACAATTTTTTTTCAATATGTTACGTTCATTTTACTTTGTAGAACACGACGATCGACGATTTTGCTGGGCGCTGGAAAAGCGGAGCAATTCATCTCACTTCACTTCACACTATGTACCATGTTTCATTAATAAATTATATCTTTCTTACTTTTAGATGACTGGTCGAATTTAATCCAAACCACAACTAAATTATTACTAGACATTTACAATATGCACGTACGATTATAAATTCAGTTTTAACTTGTATTCTAATTCTATATCTAAACAACTACAAAACTATTAGGTATTCAGTTTGCGATAAGCTATTTAGCAACCCTTCTTTCCCAAGCTACAAACTACATAATATTAAGGATAACTACGTATCTACCGAACATTGTTAATTCATTCCGAAAAAAGGAAAGGTTTTCTGGTTTCGTTACACAAATTAATATTTTAGCTACAACTACTACCTGTAGTTTAGTATTTTCAACCGTTCCATGATCCACTCATGCAACCATTCTTATTCTTTAAGAAAAAGATAAAATATTTTGAGCGAATATTAATTGTCTAGGCATTTTTACAGGATAATCTTAGTGTTAATTTAAGTCATAAGTCGTACATTTGGAAGTGCAAGAAATATTACTTTCTGCATAGGCTGACGATTTAACGTTTTTTTGGTTGACACACTGTCATTTTATAATTGTGTGTTTTTCCTATTGTTATATTGAGTGTTTTTGTCTTTCTTGTCTTGTTGAATATTTTTACCACTACTTGATGGAATACAATACAACATATTTTTGAATAGTTAAATATAGTATGCACATACGAGGACTTTGTGGACTACACAGTAATGAGAATAAATTGTCTATCAAAATGTTCAAGTCTTTTCTAAGGAGGATTTCTGAAAGAACAGGTACATAGATCAACATCCAAGACCAAATTCAATGAATATTAAAATTTAGAATACCGAAATAAGTTATGCCAGCTGCAAAATATTCGTAGGTAATTGCTAATTGCTAATTGCATTAGTTTAAATAACTGCATGGCAAATGTGTACATCAACACATGCAGAAACACAGCTAAATAAAAATGTTCCATATAATTTTTGATCTGGTGTATATAACTTTCGGGTTTTTTGTTCTTCGATAACCAACTTTAGCTACTTTCATTATTCTTCCCCTTCGATAATTTTTATTGATAGATGCAATCATTCCAATCTTCAGAAAATATTACTGTTGTTAATCATAAAGCTTAAAAGAATTTAACAAAAAATTTAAGGTAGTTTTAGGTACAAGAATTTAGATATGGTCAAGGTCAAACGACAAGAGCAATACATATACTAATTTAGGGAGATGTTGTAATAGAATATAATATCTGCCTGTACAACAAGCAATCTAATAACTATACAAGGAAAAAATAACACTAAGAAGATCGAGATACAATACTATATATTATATTATATTTGATCCGATCATTCGGAGCATCAACCTTTACGTAAATATAATGTGTTCACCTATGTACGTACGGCTAAAGTTCTAATTGAACAATAGAACTAGGACTACCGAGCAATTTTCGTTTGTTCAGAAATTGACGATTTACGATGAGCGTGGATGGGAAAGACCGGTTTGTTTTTAAATTTTCTAGACTTACGAGAGTAGAAATTTTCAAAGTTGTGCAACGACACTGGTAGGCGCTGGCGGTGCTACTGAGTGTGTTGAGTTGGGCGGCGGATCGGCACTGGCATTGGCATTATTATTGACGGTGGTGTTGGACGTTGGAATATTAGTATTGGTAGATAAAGTTGAATCACACAATTTGGCATAATTCTCCAAAGTTTTCTTGAGCGTAATGGAAAATCCTTTGGATACAGGCAAAAGTGGAAATCCAGGTTGGCCGTCTTTTTCTAAAACTCCTGTACTCTGAGAATCTTCCGACATTTGGAGCCACTGATAGTAGCGATCAATCAATCTAGCAGAGTAGGACAAAACAATCATTTTTTATAAACAGATATTTTATTTAAGTAAGGTCTCGGAATATTGCGCAGAACTGCCTACTACAAACGCCGATTAGTGCACAAGGAAGACTATATAGAGGTAAATACACTGAAGCTCAACAGTTTCATAATGTAATAATTACCGTTTATTGTGACGCTGGATGTATTGAGTAATTTCATTTTCCCAGGGCGAATGACGATTGACAAACATGCGAGACATCGACTGGACCAATTTTATGAGCACCATTTCATTGTACATTCGCGAATTCTCTTCCCCTTGTTGACTTCCACGTTGCTTCTCATATCCAGCCTCATTATAATACGGTTCGGGCACCAGAATTAAGCCTATAATAAATTAATTGCATACAGGCATTATAATACGTATAGCAAGATCGCAACATTGGTCTGGTATCCTCGATTAAAATCGTGTTATAGAGCCATAAAAATATACATTCTTGCGCACGCAAGTATTTAATTTCAGTAGCTAGTTGCACAAATGCAATTAATTTGATGTTGCATTAAGTAATCAAGTAAATACATAATTATAATTAACTGCGGAGTTGTGCTTATTTCATATCGAAGCTTAAGACTCACCTCTTCTACACTTCGCTTTAACAAGACAGTGAAAAGTAGGTGAGGCTTTATACTATAATTTGGTCTATAAAACAGTCCCGGAAGAGTTTTAGTAGACAAGTACATACCTTGAATGGAGATTAGAAGTTGCAGAAGAGAACTTGAAGCAGTCCAGACTTCGGTTCCTTTCCCACTCCACGTACCAAGGAGGGAAACACAAACTTTCCCACACTCGTACAGATTGGGATTGAGTCGATCTGGACAAAAGGAAACATAATGAACGGAAGGAGGAGCAGCTGGGTAAGTTGGTGGCAACTGAATATCGAATAGAAATATTCCATCTTCATACGGAGTATTTTCAGGACCACAGATCATTACCGAGAACAAATCCTAAAATATAAACAACATTTTCATAAAACTTCTCAAGATTGTAGTAAGCATTAAATGCTCCCAAACCCCAAACATATACCTAAATATTGCACAGAATGATGAATTGAATGAGATCACAAACCGAAATCGTTAATCACTCAAAATTCAATGAATGAATGAGCATACACTGGACTATGCAAAATAAAATTTACCATTCGATCTTCGTATCCCTTGACGAAAATTCCTTCCGGAAGAGACTCTCTTAGCAAGGCGACTTCTTTCTGAATGGTTTTCAAAAAGGCCTTGGGATTTTGTGGCATAAAAGTAGTGAGACGATAACGATGAGTATCCGGCACATTATCAACGATAGAAAACTTTACTTGAGTCTCACCACCTTCAGAGTTATTATTATTAACACAGTTGAGCTTATTCGTGGTTAAACCTAGTTCAACGGATAGTTTGGGAGCAGGTGACCAACTGGGATCACCAGATTTAAATAAACCAGTCAGATCTGATGAGGATTCGTCTTTACTCTCTGTGCTAGTATCGAGTTTATTCATCGGCCACAAATTCCGGATTTCCTTATCGGTTGAACTGTCAGCGTCAGCATTAATATTAGCTGCTAACTCCTTCGTATGGAGACAAAGATCTTTGATGGACTGTGCCAAATCTGTGGAACTGCTATCTGCATCCAATCCCAAGCTAAGATTCAGATTTGGGTTTTCAACGATTTCTTCAGCAATTGACGCTAATGTCGTAAATGAATCTACAGCCTTGGGTGATTTAGGATCCCCACCCACACCAAAACGGCTTTCGTATTCACTATGAGCTGCTAGAAGTTTTGTAAGGATAAGAGAACACAGCTCAGTCACAAACATTGTTTGACTCTTAGCAGTCGTTAATTCCGACTTGAGATCACACTCGCTTTTCTTCTCATCTTCACTTTTGACGTCTTTACCACCATCACTGACTTCGTTACAGTCGGTAGGTTTAGCTTTATTGTTTTCTCCCTCTGTAGCTTTTGTATCGCCACTGACCTGATCTTCATTGGTCGCACTGGCATTAACGTTATCTTCCTTGCCAATTAAATCACTACTGGAACTTTTAAGCATCTTTAAAGTGATGTCAGGTAATTCAAAAAGTTTGGACACTTGTTCACTCATTCGACCACTTTTCGAAGTTGCTTCCATTTGCTTAAACCATTCTTTCAAAAAACTTTCATCGAAGTGCTTGGATCCCATTATTTTGTCAAGGTATCTAAACAGTACAAAAGTACATACACCCTATTCAATCATGGAATTCGAGAAAGAACTAATTAAATTAAGTTACGACAAAATACGTCTAAAAAGAAGAGTTAGGCTAACAGTAATGAAACTTACTGGCAGTCTTTATATATGAGTAGTAATTTTTTGGTAATTCCACGACGGTCAACGTTTAGGCTGAGATTAGAATTAGGAATTTCTGTCTCGGTCGGCACAGTGGTTGGGGTTGAAGCAATAATCGTTTCTCGAGTACAAACCAGCGTTTTTTGAATGTGCTCGATCAATTTTCCTATCGTCTGATAGCGCTGAGCAGAGTCTGCTTCATTTAACTCTTCTTCAGCTTCTGTAATTGTTAGCAAATCGCCCAAACATAATTTAATGAAATTCGTTTTCTGCCACACAATCAGTAGAATGCTGAATGCGCTGTCCCCTATGCTACGGTCTGAATGTTTGAAACAAAGCCAAAAACTTCACCTGTCTCCCAGGAAGAATCACTTGACGCACCATCTTCATCTTCATTGTCCGATGCACCAGCGTAATTATCATCCCAAATTTCACCATCATCAGAGTCGTAATCGCCCAGTCGGAATAAATCTTGAGGCCAGCAGGAACTCGTAGAACCATTTGCCCACCAGACTCGAACCTTCAAATATTAAAACGAGTAATGTAGGTTGTGCTATTTGGGTCAAATTATTTATGTTATTTCAGTGGATTATTATACATTTACCTAGTTATCTACACGTTGGCATTTGTCCAAGATGACTAGTATAGACTATTGGCAACGAAATAAAAAGAGAAAAACATACCTGACCGTCTGGGTAGTTATCCAAAATTTGTCCAGCTGAATATTGATCAGGAACTTGATTTGCTACCCGAATAACAATAGTTCCAGGACGGAACCTATAATCAGGATGATCCTTTATGTCATAGACAGACATTTCGTCTTGCTGCAACTGCTTTGGGAACTGATCTCCGGTAAAAGAATACGCCTCGAACCATGTAACCAATGCAACTCTGCCATTGTGATCCATGTTCTGAATAACTCCGTACGTTCTAAAGTCTACAGATTCGGCTCGGACAACAAAATCACCAGGAAAAAATTCATGATCATCTAAATGATGAATGGGGTATAAATCTATGCTCGACATTCCTTCCTCAATTGTCCCATCCTAAGACCAAAATCATATTGAAAGAACAAGTTTGACGGAGCAACGATAAAAAGTCAAAACCAAGTGTGAATTTATGGACTTACTTGCCACACTACATCTACGGTGGATTGAGTATGAACGGTTTCCACAATTTGAGGAGCATCTAGTGAAACATTCGTATTGGACGTCTGACGAGTTTTCTTTAATTTCTTCTTTCGCAGCGTTCTTGTGCAAACTCTTGGAAAGGCTTTTCTCGACGTCACTGAACCCTGTCCGAAGCAAAAACAACGCAAAGTGATTCGTTTAATGCCAAATCTTGAAGTGGTCATAAATTGCATCGTAAAATGAAAAGACGAAGGACTACTCTACGAGAAGCTTACAGTAACGGGAGCTTTGCCATCGACGGAATTGTTATTGCCTTCTACAGCAATGGAGACAGAAAGAGGATCGTTGCTCTCAATCTCCTGCCGTTCATTAGATTTTTGCAACGAATCTTTATTATTAGTATTGCTTAATTTATCTTCGGATTTTGATTTTGATGTAGCATTTACAGTTGACGAGACAGGAGGGTGAACCCCATTCTTGGCCATCGTTTTTTTCCATTCACTTTTGTCTAAAATAATATCTTTGGCACTAGGTGTGAAAAAGCTGATATCACCAAGTTGAACGGTACACGACTCAAACAAATTTAAACACTTAACACGTTTCAGATCCTTCTCTTCAATTACATCTGGAGGGGGGTCTTTTTGCCATCCAGGTTTCTCTTTATTGTTTAAGGTATTGTCTGAAGAACTACAGTTTTCTGGGGTTTGCCACTGCCACTGAACATTCACGCTTGTAGGTTTGACATCGGTCACGGTAACTGTGACGAGCTTCCTATCTTTGGCTCGTCTCAGGTCATCGGAGAAATGCGTCCACTCGGCTTCACGCAAATACCGCATAGCACCAAGCAATTTTTGACCTGGGTAGAATGCGTCACTGGATCCAAAACCATCCTGACTTCGACGAGTATCCTCAAAATGGTCTAAAATCAACATCAACGAACGAACATTAGTGATCCCATCATAGAAATGCCATAACCTATATAAATGCTCCAAATACAAAATAAGTAATCAATATTCTACATAAATGTGTAATAAATTATTGGGCAATAACCTAAGATTCCATGGCTATCTATATTGCATGCGGATCCATCGGGGAAGCGGAGAGATAAACGATAATGCATATCACGGATGACCCCGATCCATGAATCCAAGTAGACTGCAACATCTGTCTGCAGCTTCTAATGTAATCCATATAAACGACAATTGAAACATGTCAGTCTCATCATTAATCACATGTATCTCCATCAAGCATATTCACTCCACTCACTTACGTTCTACAGATATGCCTCCACAAAAGCCTTGTGGGTCACAACCATAGACAAGTACAGGTAATTAATTATATTATTTGTAATTATATTAGACTGGACTTCCAAATGTTATCCATCATGTACAACACGAACTACTCTACATGACATAAAAAATAATATAGTTCACAATATCACAACTTAACCTTCACAGGATATTACTAAAGAGTTAAATTATCTGAACATACCTGTACTGGAAGAAGATCGGTAGCAAGTACATTAGGAACAATTTTCTTTGAACCAATAATTTGGACAGCAGCAGTTACTTTGACTGATCGGCAATACCCTCGCTGCGTATCTTTGCCAGCAATTAAACGCCGCACCACGTCGCCCGGCATCAGTGACCGATCACTTAGCTTCACCTTTTCACAATAGAAACATACGATTATTTTTCAAGAGCACTGTAATAAATTATTATATTGCCATTTCATAGCAATGAATATCGGGAAAAACTACAGAGAAATGTGAAATGCAAGAATGTCACAAAATTCACGGAGGAATCATTCAAAAGAAATTCAAATCAATTTTGTTGTCTTGTCTTCTAGTGTATTACATTTTTGAAAATTTATGCAGTTCTTATTCACACT
>JAAXYX010006128.1:0-10081 GCA_036851915.1 Ptenothrix huangshanensis
TGTCGCTCGTAATTGTAAAAGTTATTGCGGTAGTTTTTATTAACTCTTACTAATTGTATTTTGGAGTGTTCACAATTACCCGCCGTTCACAATTACTTACCCTATGAATTACATATGACGCCCTTTTCAGCTTTCTACTTACTATAGATTATAATTAAGGTGTCATTTGTTTTTGTATCTTCAGTGATTTTCCTGAGTAATCATTGGTTCTCAACGTCAACGACAAACTGCCAACAGTTGACTGTTCTCTCATCTTCGGTGTTGTGGAAATCACAGTTGAAGTTGAGGGTGTGAGTAACCATAACGAGACACGCGTCTTGACCTCTGATTTGTTTAAGTTACACTTAAATTTAACATTGACTTGGCATGGGGAAGTACAGGTAACATGAAGTATTTCCATTTCAAATCAGTAATTAGTAATAATCATACAACGGCAGTGACTGACGGTGGTGTGGTAGTATGTAGTTTGGAATTTTGAATCGTAGTTTTCGTCATCACTTCTCTGGAAATGTGCCTACAATTTATTGCGGAAAGCACATACTTAACCGCAGAAGCAAAAATACAAACGGACGAGTGATAAAATAATAAAGCAATACACTTTTGTCATGATTTGATTATGAGGAAATAATGTAAACAATTGCGGGGGAATACTTGCAATGTCATTCATAATGTTATGGTATTACATGGCAAGTGACCTCCTTTAATAAATCGGTATACCATGTCACGCTGTTGAAAGCACGACAAGATTTTCATTCCGGTTCGATGAACAGTAAAGGCATTAGTTGTTTCCCATAATTATCACCCGCGCTCCGTTTTCCTAACTGTTATTACTACTTGCTCTTAAAGATAAAAAAATACAAAAAGTTCATTTAATTGATTTTTTGGCATAACGGGTTGAGTTGTGAATTCTAAGAAATAATAAAAAGGCGAATAATTTGGATTTTAAAAATTGATGTATTTAGTACACCTCATAAGTGCCTTTATCAATTATTTTTCGATTCATTTTTGAATTTGTGATGTTGTTTTAATTGTTTCCAGATTTCACTGAAGATAAGCATTGGCTTGGGTTAATTTCAGAATCTTGAAAAAGAATCGTAACTTCTATTATCTCTTCTTCTGTAGTTTGTGATAGAAATGGGGAAGATATCGAGTATCATTGTGACCTTGGTGTTCGTGGGAGCGATTGCTCTCCTCGTCTACTTCTGCTTTAGAGCCAAAAAGAAGAGACAGCTGGGAGGGCATCGATGGTCAGACGTGTTCTTTAGACGTGAGTAGAAATCTCTGATTTAATTATTAGCTTTTTGAAAATCGGTAATCCTATTCTAATTCGCAGAGCTTTCATCACTACGTAGTGTTTGTTACTATTTTAATTTATAGTTTGATCATCTTTTTATTTTTTAGTGGCGGTTGCAATTTGCAATCAATCAGTTCAGTATATTATCTCTGTTTATTGCTTATACCTTATAATTTTATTTTATTCCGCCAGAAAACCAAGATCAGCAATGTAACGGGAATCAAGTTCAGAATCAAAGTCAAGGTTACGACGGCAGTCAAATGGCAGCTATTGGTTACTCCCAGCAACCAAACTCTCATGTCCCCCACAGTGTCGTCAGTCCGTATGCCCAGCCCTATCCTGGTCAGCACGGAAACTATCCCGCTTCCGGACCACCTTATCCCACACCTTACCCCATCGGACACCCACCCAACATGCCCATGCCTGGTGGACAATTTGAACACATCCAACACCAACAGACTAGTCCCCCTGCCATCACCTATCCTTATCCTCCAGGTGAGCAACATAGTCCAAATTTTATACAGTCAAACCTATGCTGAATTAACCAATAATAATTACCGGGAAAATTGAAAATATTTAATTAATTGTATTTGCAGGACCTCACGATCTTCCACCGCCTTACTCTGCTGTTGTAGCTGCCGATCAACAACACGTTCAAAGATACTAAAACTTAAATAATGATAATTAACTCTCTTGTGCTACGAGCTAAACAGTCAATGCATTAAAGATCGTGATCAAGATCAATATCATGTGCATAAATAACCCATAACCTTTAACTACATGTAGGAGTATAATCCTCGACCTTGACTTTAACTTTGACCTTGACCCTGGAGCTTAAACCAACTGTGAAGTACTAATTGCAATTACTCCAGACAAGCAGAGTAAAGTGCGTACATTTAACCAGTAATGCATTTGAAGAGCCTAACTAGTAAGACATCAATTGGAAATTGGAAGGAAGAGAAGTGAAGCGATGACCGGATGGACTAACCACAAAGAAGCAACATGTGAAATTGTACAAAAGCAAGTGAAACACTTGATTAACGACAAATCTCAATTTTCAACGAAGAATTATCTCGATTTTTATCCTAACTTCTGTTATCAGTGTCATTACTTATTAGTCCACCAAGGATTATGATTGTGTTACATTAAATCAAATACCGAGATTAAACCGAGTACATACCAAGTAGTATTCGTTCTTCTCGTGTTTTTTGAGTCTTAGTGTGCAGTGTTTTTGTACTGGAAGACTGGAACGAAACACCTTCATACTTATGTTAATCAACATAAAGTACAAGTGCAAGTTTTGAGCTACAATGAAAAACAATTTTAAGTAATTAATTAATACTTACCTATTACTGCGTCAAAATATTAAAATAAACAATTATTTGAATCCTGCATTACTCCGTAAATAAATGAGCTTCAAAATTTCGGATTTCTTAAATTGAAGTAACAAATCTCGAAAAAAACAACGGGTGATGATTATGAATGATAATCAATAGTGCCTAGAACGTCAAAACCAGCGTTAACCCGTCCGATTCAAATATTCAATTTTCAGCTCGTTATAACTTCATTTTATTGAAAACCTATCAGTGAAGTTACTTGATAAAAGAATGTTACGACCTACGATGAATTATATACAATATATAAATGCATTTATTAAATTCATCACAGTAAATAATTACTAATTACTGGCCTCGGCTTCACCTCGTACAAATAATCGTTTAAATAATTAATCGAATACAAAACCTGTCAGTGTCATGTCGTGTCAGTGCCTGTCTTTTAACCGGTGCCAATTTCTCTAAGAACTTGTCAGTTTAATATCAGTTAATATTGTTTAATTGCCGTGTTAGTCATTGCAGTTTTATTTTCTTCTTGTGTAATTAGTTGGAGCCCCAGTTGCAAATTGAAAATGCAACTTAATTTCTATAGAAATGTGTTTAGGTGGTTAAATAGTACTAGAATAATTATTACCAACACCAACGCAAGCTTAAGCATAGCATAAATGACTGAAATTCCACTTACCCGGACACAAGTCCTTACGATGCGATGACTAATGCGTTCTCATAGCTTAATATAATGCTTCAATTTAATTAGTTATTAAAAATTAGTACCTTGGTTTTTTCTTGTTTTAAAGTTTAGAAAGTGCAAATTACCTTTACGCGATTTGAACTGTGCCTGTTGGTTAGTGATTACTAACTAGTAAGAAAAAATAAATCTCTAAAAGATCTGCATTTTGTGAATTCTGGGTCTATGTAGTTATGTAATTCCCATAAGGCACCTTGTTTCTTTGCTGATATAATTAATTTGTGTAATTATATAATTAATTTCGAAGCCGGAAAAATGTGTAAAATTGAAACTAAGACTGTATGCAATGAAACTGCGCACTAATTAAATAAGTTTATTATTAAAGTAATTATAATAATATAATTTAATGATACTATTTGTCAGTACTTTTTTAAATGTAACATGCTTTCTAAACGCTAGTGCTACTGCTACGTATGTACAACTCTAAACGTCTACAACCTATTTTTCATGATACAACTACATGGAAATTGTCTACGATTTATATTTTTGGAATGCGAGAAGCAAATCTTGTCTAGTTATTATATGACAGAAAATTTCGTCATCAAAATAATTATAAAATATTATAATAATTATAATCAAGCCATGTCTGTAATTAAAATTGTGAAGTTTGTCACTGTTGTAATTGATTACGATAATCTTAATATGTTATCGCTAATTAACCAGTGAAGTATCAACAGTTACTTTATTATTGTTTAATATTCACTATTTGCTATAGCTATAGGTAATAGTTATTTGTTGAATCGGCGGTTAAAATTAGTTTACAATACCCCTTTTAATTTCTCTCAGCTCTGTATACCTGTATACCTAGGAATCTCAGTAGGAGTTAGTAATCCAAACTGAAACAATAGTTTTACATTAGATTCTTGAATGCCTGTAGTAATAATAATTACCTACCTACAATTACCAATAATTAGCAGCAATTAGTTTAGGATTGACTAAGCGTGTGACTTCCCCTACCTCTACTCATTATTATTGTAACTTTATTAATGATGGCAGGTGTACAATAATTATTTAATTTAATTATTAATACTCTATACTTTATAATGGAATGTAAACCACGTGTGCTACTGGCTGTGACTGCAGAAATAATTTTCGCAATAAAAATGCCAATAATTTCGACCGAAGAGTTGCAAGCACTAAATAATGTGAGTTGATTTTAATCAAGAGTTGATCATTACGAATTATCATTAATAATTGTGAAAAAATGTGACCTGTTAGACTGACTTTAAAATTACAAATTTAGCTTTAAAAATAATTTGCATTGGTAAGGATTACTGTTGAGGTACAGAAGCCACAATAGGATGAGGATTTTCTTTGTCTGGAACCGAATTCGTAGGCAATGGTACAATCGATTCAGAATCGTCCGCATCGGGTGCATCGCCGTCATCTGCGATGGTTTCCGTACCGTCGTCACCAGATTGTTCCCCATTCTGTGAAGATACTCCTCCGGTAGGTACTAAAGTTTAAAGCCAATCATAATTCGTTCAAAGTTGCTATTAAAATTGTTACAAAGTAGCAAAAAATAAACAAAGTGTTATGGACATTTAAAGAATTCAAATGTAGGTAGATAGGTATATATATGAACGACATTTGGAATCAATTTATATTTTATTTGATTTGTTTATTTCAATTACATATAAATTTTTAGTTTAACTTCACTAGCTTTTTGTTAGTCATTCAACCATGTAAAAACTAATTTACATACCCTGTCGAATAAGATTGGGAAGCAATGAGGAGATTCCTGCATTGGCTTCTGGAACCGAAAGAAGAACGGAGAAAACTATGAAACCCGATAATCCTGTTGTCAAAACGAGCAAATCGAAAACACTACGACGGTTAAAACTTCCACTTTTCATGATTGCAACTTTAATCAGTTGGTGCTATGGACGATGATAATATTTAAATGGGAACTAAAGATCCAAGACTTTCGTTCTTCTTACATGTAATTGCTTAAACTGTTTCCGTCTTCTTAAATAATTTCTTGCAATTGTAATAAAGCAGAATAAACGCAACAGTTATTGACGTAGGTATGCGAATAAAAACAAATACTGCAGACAAAACAATATATGGGTGACGATTGTGTTAAATTGTATGTAATTCTGCACGTTATTGTCGATTTTGTTGCAGAGATGTTCTTGCAAAAAGTATATAGAGATACACGCTCAGAGAAGCTGGTGGTATTTATAGCGTTTCGGAAAAAATTTCCTGCAAATATTTTCATTTCGAAATGAAGTCAAAGGTCAGGGAGTATTCTCTCAGGTGTGGTTAGACGTTTAAATTTGGGGAGCTGTGATAATATTTTTCAAAGCATCCGCAGCCAATATTGCAAGAGTATTTAAGCTTAAACTTTAAAATACTTTAAAGTTTGTGGAAATTTGTGGAGACGAAGTTGATTTAAGCCATTTATTTTTATTTATTTAACATTTCCACAAAAACTTATCATTTTCAAATTCAACAGGATATAAAGTGTAAAGGTTTAAGTCGCGATAATTGCATTATTAAAGCATTTTGCAGAATTTCGTAAGCTCTTAGAAAATTTAAGAAAATTTAAATGAAAGAATTTTAAGAGAATCTGTTGGTTTTGTTGCACCTAACGGGAACTTTTAGTCAATTTTCCTCGAAAACATCTTCTTAATCATATGAGATTTTCAGATGCATTCTATCAATGTTGCACGTATTATAATTTCTGAGTGTGTATTGGTGACTAATTACATATGTACTCCGAAGTAAAGGACTTTGATGAGAGATTCAGACGCAGATACAAGCAAATTCTTTATACATTACCGATGCTTAGACAGTGTTTTCGAATAATTTACTTCATAAATTCGGTAGTTAAATAGTAACAGTAAAAACAGTTAAAAAAATAATAAGGAATGCTAAAAAGGATAATAAGTTCGGGGAATTTAAACTACCTACATCTAAATCCTGTAAATGTAAATGCATAATAAAAAACATGAATCATCGCTTTCAATGAATTAGTGTTTATTTTGCAGACAAATTAAATAATATTCTAGGTCTTAAAAAGTTAAGAGCGTTGTTTCATCACATCAACCAATGGTGACCTCAGGTCAGTTGAAAAGGTGAGAAAAAACACTTTTGGTATATCTGTAACTTTTTTGTTTATTATCCGATTTCAAAGATGTTTGCAGATTTTGAATCAGAAAAGTAAATGTTAATGATGACGATGCAAAAGTCAGATGTTTTTACCTTGACCATATCAAACCTTTTGTATTTAGATTTAGAACGCAATATCGACTATTTTGTTTAGGACAGTTACACATACCGACTAATGATTTAGATTTGGGAAATATTTCCGGCAATATTTCTTTCCTTGTCAACGTTAAAAACATTGACTTACGATTAGAGTATTGAAAATTGACCTACCTAGTTGAACTGTGTTCACAGTCAATGGCAAATCAAAGTGTTTAAAATTGCTCTTTTATTTATTGAAAATATCAACCGTATCTTACACTCGTTTATCATCATACGTACGAAATTATTCATGAACACTTGCACAGTTGATTATATGTATGTAGGTACATGTGCATTTAGTTGAGAACATGATGCCCGTAATTGGGTAATTTTTTGGCAGGTTTGCGAAGTTGCGCGACAGGACTTATCTTCACTTGGTTGCTTCATGCGATTTCCAAAACTTTTAAATATACACTATTCGTACCGGTTCCTAATCGTTTATTAATTTAATTGGCGGATACACTCTAAAAACTTAATTATTTTGAAAGTGAAAAAACTTTTTGGACATGAACCTGAGAAACCTCTCTAATGCGTTTATAATTACACTAAATACGAGTGAGATTTGAAATTTGAGATACTGATAAACCAGTTTTTTACAGTGTAGTTATTGGTTTTTTCTATAGCAAGTGACTTTCATTCTCTTCAATTTCATTTTTTGTATACTGAGCCAATAGCTGTGTACAGACAGTGTGCATCTCGTGCTGAGGTTGAGATGTTGGGGTATAATTCTATAACCTAACCTAACTACATACTCCTAAAGATTTGTGTTTCAACTTTAAATATACTGGACCTAGACTTTGAAGGCCACACACGCACTAGGAGTGAAGGCCGTTCAATGTTGAGACTGGACAAGCTCGTGGTGCAATAACATGTAAGTAATTAAGTTGTGCCATCAATAACATATAACCGTATACATTGATTCATTGGAGAAGACTACTTATAACACCACTGCCCTACCAAGAAGACAATTACATAAATACCTAAATATTATACGCGTTATCAAAAGACAACAAACGTATGGCTAAAGCTGTGCATATATCGGGGCAAGTATATACCAAACTACTGAACGATATTAACTTTCAAGACTCAAAGTGTGAAGAGCTCAAATCGTACAGATTATTTTTAAATTTATTCCACAAAGGTCAAGTTTGAAAGTCATTGCCGAACTTGATTAAATAATAGAAACTTCAAGTTACCTAACGATCACAATTCCCATTTTAAATGTCCAATCAAATTTGGGAGACCCGCACACACATTCATCAACATTTTCCTCCGCTACTATTTGTACCTGCAGCTTCAACGTGTGTTTATTTAGTGGACTCACAAGGGAGCGTTTTTAGATCCTTTGGAATTCGGTCACGTTAACAAAAATAAAAATAAATAAAATAAAAAATCGTTTCATTCTAGTCCTGGTAAGCTTAGATTAAGAAGACGCTGATTTTTTTGTTAGCTCCGAAGTAACCAAAGGTGGGGTCAAAGGTGCCATAAAAAGTAATTATAAGTGAAATAAGCGTGTCACATGTTCCTGCAAAATTAAACTAAATTTAATAATGTAATTAGTAGAAGACGGTCTTTTATTTTTTTGAGCGACAAATGTGATAATCCAAATTTTTGAAAAAGTGTATAACATGCATTCAGAATAAAAAAAAGTGAAAACATAAAATTCAAAGCATTTTTAAAAAAAGGAATTTTAAAAAATAGGTAATCAAAATTATGATTTTTTAGACAGTTGAACATATTAAAAGTTCAGATTTTTCAAAAAGTGCAAACAATAACAAATATATTTTTTTAAAAAAAAGTGTCTGTGATAAAAATGCAATATTGTCTAGAATTGTAAAAAAAAATAAAAATCGGACGTTTTAAAAAATGTTAAAATTTTTAATTTTACTTTTAAAAAGCATAAAAATTAAATATTCAGGCCTTTTAACAAATTGAAAAAATAAAATTAGACTTTTTGAAAAAGTTTGAAATGCAGTCTTATTAAAAGAATTTAAACTTAAAAATTAAAGTTATTAAATAGGAATCAAAAAATAAAAAAACTGCTGTGTTGTGTACATATATGATATGAAATTCGGCTAAAATAGGTGCTAATTCATGCAACGCACCTCAGCCCTGCTTGACCTTTGACCCCAATTATTTCGAAGCCTCCGAAAAAGGAAAAATGTAACTATCTATTTATTGTGAGCGCTTACTAGAACAACATGAACATTTTTTTATCAACTCTGATCGAATTCCAGATTTGCATGTAAAAACGCTCCCTTGTAAATGTTATCCACCTTTACCAGGTACTAGGTACTATGGGTTTGTGCTTACTTAAATAAACGTAATGTGATAAAGAATAAGTGAATCTTTTTCCATAGCTGTGCCTACCGAGGTAATTTCATAATTAAGTAAATAATAAATTTCATTTCATCGTCAAAGTTCACTCACAACTCACGATCTTTAGTCTATAGGCAATTATATGTATACGTAGTCAGGGAATATTTACTAATCACTGATTTCTCCCGGACGTCATTTCAGCATTCGAAAGCCGGAAATCTTTAATAAACAAAGATTTCAAGCGCAATCAAATATTACTCTGTAACATTAACTCATAGTCAGTTGCCAATTGTTCTCCTTTATCACATAATGCCACGTGGATAAAAACTTTTTAAGCTTACCAAAAGTTAAACAATTTTACTGTGTTATTTGTTTCCTCAATAAGCTACGCTATATCACAATTTATTATTTGAGCTGATAAAAAGTGGAATGATTTCTCCCGTCGACTGCCTGGTCTAATCTGAGCTGTCAAAAATTAATATAACCTGTGTTAAAATAGTATAATTACACGCAGATACGTATAATACACGCTTTAACATACGTTTAAAACACAAGTGTCCACTAAAGCCTGAGATTTACATTGCCATTACATCGGTGAAGTGAAGTGCGGTGTGTCTCCTCTCTAGTGCATCCCTGTCTGTAATAGTTTCAGTTCAACGAATTCATCAAGGTAAAAAAGTTCAAAGGTGATCAAGTTCCTCTTTTGCACACATCTGTAATTACATAATTACATGAACGCTACGCATTTGACTTTATTCAGTAGCGTCGGCAGGATTTTTTTCCGTGCAGGCCAGCTTAATAAACTTTATCTGGTAATTATTTATGTGTAAATTTAAAAAAAATCCGTCTGCTTTTTTGTAATTTTGAAAAGCTGAAACCGTTTTTGGGTAAACAAAAAATTGTTTCTGTTTTTGTGCAAATTTCAAAAAACTCCATCTGCTTTCGTATGATTTTGAAAAAGCTGCATCCGTTTTTATCTAAAAAACTGGGTCTGTTTTTGTGTAAATTTAAAAAACTGCATTCGATTTTATCCAAATTTAAAAAAAAAACTGTTTCTGTTTTTGTGTAAATTTCAAAAATTTGCATCTGTTTTTGAATGAAGTTCAAAAATACCACATGTGTTTTTTTCAAATT
>JAAXYX010006129.1:0-10076 GCA_036851915.1 Ptenothrix huangshanensis
TGTGTACATTTAAAAAAAACTGCCTCGTTTTTGTGTACATTTAAAAAAAACTGCCTCGTTTTTGTGTACATTTTAAAAAACTGCCTCGTTTTTGTGTACATTTTAAAAACAATGCCCCGTTTTTGTCTAAATTTAAAAAAAGCACCTCAGTTTTGTGTAAGCTTTAAAAAATTGCGTCTCTTTCGTGTACATTTATGAAAACTTAGATCATGGAGTGTATTTTTTGAAATCCTTTGTATGCCTTGGTCTACAGGACTAAGCCAAGTTACGCTACTGTTATATTTAATGTTAATATCATTTATGACTTAAAGTCCTCTGCATCCTATTATTTCCTGTTATTTTTCTAGGACAGAGCATATGAAACGCTTCCGAGGGCTTTGCTCAGAGTCATTACTATGATGAGTGGAGACTTAAATTACCAGGACACTTTCTACGGCAATGCAAATCAGAATGATACCCCAGTCGTTTTTACTGCACAAATAATCTACGCCAGCCTAGCTCTGCTTCTCACTATCGTCCTCACCAATGCACTCATCGGTCTTGTGGTCAACGATGTGCAAGTAAGAAGCATTTAGATGTACATACTACCTTAACTCAACCAAGCTCCAGCAATAGTTTTAATAATTGTAATCAATTATACCAAGTCTCTCATCTTGTACTTTCACAGAATTTACAGGAACAGTCAAAAGTACTTCATCGGGAAAGTCAGGTGACTACGATGTACGTTACTGAGACCATACTGATGTTAATTCGGCGGTGGCTTCCTTGTTTAGACAAGCATATGTTTGTCATACAACCAAAGCACTTTTGGGAAGAGAGTGAAGACGGAAAACTGATTAGAAAAGGGTAAAACGAAAATTATATTTATAAAAAAAGCTTTTACTTTTTTTTAAAATTTAGTTGAGGTTTTTATTTGAAACCTCAATGTTGTAATGTGCAGGATGCTTCTTGGAGCAAAATTGGGAGAACTAAATATTTCAAAAAGACGTAGGGACGAAATAAGAACTTTTGCCATGAAGCAAAAGTCGAATCAGATGAATCGAAACAAAGCAGGTATTAGTCCTAATAGCTGGCCCTGGGGAAGTAATGCATCGTTGACGATGGATATGCAAGATGTTCAGAGCATGAATATCCTGTCCAGAGATATGAACAATATCAGTATTGAATTTATAAGGAGATCTTAGTAATTAACTAAACCAAGACGTGCCAATGTACATTTTGGCAACAACTTCGAGCAATATAATAAATTCATAGAAACGGCATAAAGGAACATACCTACATAGGCAATGCTAATATTAAAATATTTCTCCGTTTTTTAAGCTTATTGGAATGTATTGTAAATGTAATGAGCTCCCTAAATGAACATTTTCTGGATCTTCGACTTCACCCGTAGTTTTTCAAACCGGAACTTAAACATTGAGGTTAACCCTAACCGACAACTATGTATATGAATGCAACTTGGATGAATTATGTATTAGTAGATATGCATATATTAATTATAATGATTTTATTTTATTTATAATTATTCTATGTACCCTGTTTGGTTTATTTACAAACCATAAACCGATGCCGGAAGGAGCTGTGCTCAATAAATAAAATGTTGACATTTTTACTCGGATGTTTTGTACAAGTTCCAAGAATTATTATAATCTCAACTTATTATTTCATATACTAATGAGGTAATATTTCTCTCGCTCAGTATAATTCAGCTTCGACTTGCCAAGGTTGTTTTTAACTGCACGCTCCTGAGCTGAAGTAAACTCATTTTGTCATTCGTTTGCATACTGGACTGACTGACTTTGTACTCAAATCAAGAGAATCAGAAAAAATTTAATATGGCAAGAAACGAACATTTCAGAAACCTCATAAACGATAACCGATTCCAAATAATTTACACACTCAAAAGTGCTTCTGTGTTCGCTGACAAGCTGCACAAGTCCAAGTTCCCAAATAAGGATCGACTAAAAGATATTGTAATTATTTAAAACAGAAGTAGTAATTAACTATTACATATAATTGCAAATATTAGTAAATAAAATGGGCAGGAGCATCGGCAACATTTTTTTTCGGGTGGACCTGCTGAAAAAACAGGTCCTTATCTTGTGCTTTTAAAAAACTCCATGTGTTTTGTGTAAATTGTAAAAAATGCCATCTGTTTTAGTGCAAATTTAAAAAAATTGCGTCTGTTTTTGTTTTAATTTCAAAAAACTGCCTCTATTTTTGTTTTAATTTCGAAAAACAGCATCTGCTTTTGCGTAAATGTCAAAAAGTACCATCTGTTGTTGTGTAAATTTCAAAAAACGCCATCCGTTTTTGTTTTAATTTCAAAAAACTGCCTCTGTTTTTGTTTTAATTTCGAAAAACTGCATCTGCTTTTGTGTAAATGTCAAAAAGTGCCATCTGCTGTTTGTGTAAATATCAAAAAATCCTGTGCTGTGGAGGCATATGCCTACTCCTGCCGACGCTACCGATATTGGTATGCTTTCTCATTAAATACTGTTTTGCAATTTATGTCTTCCAAATAGTACAAAGGTTCGGGGTCCTGCATAGACAAGAAATGCGACCTGGTCACACTGATAGCAGAAAACGATTCCAAGTATATTCCGGACATAATCAGGGCGTTAGAAAAAACTGAAAATCATACCCTAGCGCGTTTATTCAACTTCTTTCAAACAGAACGTAAGCTGCATTAATTTATTTCTTATTTTAATACCAGACTCTTTAACAAATAAACTCTTAATCAAGTTTTATCGTAATCCTATTCCTGTTGGATTGTATTTGAGAGCAGTAGAACTCCATCCTGATACTGAAAGAGTCCTAGCCCCTGATAAAAGTCAAAATGAACAAAAACAAAAAGAAAAAAGCGATTCTGCCTCAACTTCCAAATTGCTTGATAAAGCAAAGCACATTTTAACCAAAAGGCCTATGGTTAAAATGGGAGCAGTAATACTTGAAATCCCAGCTTTGAATAGTTCATTCGTGGGACTTCCAACAGTTCCAACTCGAACTCCTTTCAACTCATTTCCTCACGCAATTAACAATGAATATGTGCCTGTTCCACGTCCTACTGCTGATACTGATCCCGAAGATCATTCAGGAATAACAATAGAGGAATCGTCCAACCATATTCGTGATACAATTCTAAAAACAAATCAAAACCAAGTTCAACCTCAAGCTAAAAATGGAGCTGAAAAGGCATTTTTGAAATGCTGTTCCTTCTGGGACACTTTTCACATCATATTGACGGGTAACGTGGGAAGTTCCTTTGAGAAAGGGGATACAACGAGGGGACTCAGACCTTGTGGTGAATGTGCGGGGTATGAGGGAATGGGAAGGCAAAATTTATTGCATGCCGTAGTTAGTGGTGGTAAGTTCAAGTCCATTTTTCAATTTTGCTTTGTGGTCGTTGAATAGAAATAGAAAAAATTTAGTAGCGTGACGAGGCGTAGGGAAGTAGCCCTAGGTCTACAAATAATTTTTAAAAATACACAACACAACACGATTTAAGATTTTGCACACTTTGCAGTTTTTTTAATTTCCACACGCAGTTTTTTGAAATCTACATAAAAACAGATGCAGTTTTTTGACACTGACACAAAAACATTTGCAGTTTTTTGAAATTCTAAAAAAACAGGAGCAGTTTTTTGAACTTTTTAAAAAACAGGTGCAGTTTTTTTAAATTATAAAAAAACAGAAACAGTTTTTTTAAATCTACACGAAAATAGTAGCAGTTTTTTGAAATTTACAAAACAAGAGATGCATTTTTTGACTTTTACACGAAAACAGATGCAGTTTTTTGAAATGTACACAAAATCAGGTGCAGTTTTTTTTTACACGGAAAAGGGACCATTTTTTTTATTATTATTGACACTAGATAGGATACACAAATCCTGCGGGCGCTGCTGCAAAATTGCATTGACTTTGTTCTAGGAAATTCTCATCGAGCTATAGAATGTCTGAAGAGCATCGAAATAAAGCTATGCGCTTCTAATTTGACTAAAGACGAGATTCGGAAGACGATGCTGGATTTACTACAGGAACAGAATAATTTAGGCCAGACACCCATGCACGTGGCGGCAAAAAATCGTGGTGTTCAAATCCTACAATATATTTGTGACAAATACAGCTGCATTTGCCAACAATTCATTGAGTAATAATTTATTAATTTGACTTTAATTCCTTCCATTCATTTAGCATTAATCTAAATTAATTGTTGCAATTCATTTCTTTCTATTTTACTTGATAAAAATATAATTACCTATAATTATTTTTCTTTCAAGGGACAATAATGGAGACACCGCATTTGACCTGATCAACCTTCACACACCAAAGGTGGCCTGCAGTATCCTCAATGGTCAAACTTTACCCACAGTTTTGAATGACAACTTTGATCTTTGCGGCAATTTTGATTTGGAGATAGACTTTAGGTAAACCAAAAAATTAAACTTTAATATTTATAAATAATTAATTCATTAGAGGCCTTCCGACAATCATTTTAATCCTCACTTGGTATTATTCTAATTACTTTAATATTGCAGTTGCATAATTGGTTACAACATCCAGGAAACAAGCGAGTTGCACAAAAACAATAATCCAGTTGATGATAACTACACCGAAATGCTAAGAATAACGAAATTAGTGCTGAGTAATACCGAGTCATCGAGCGAGTACTTGTCTCACGTTATGGTGAAAACATTCCTGGATTTAAAATGGTTAAAAATACGCCCCTTCATCTACATGCTCATGGCTCTCAAGGTTTTGGGATATTTGTGGTACACGTTGATTGTGGTCGACGTTTTTGTGGCCAAGTGTCCCATTTCCTCAGCAACACAACCCCAATCGCAGCCTATTTCTCCTTTGAGTACAAACAACAGCTCAAATACTACTGTGGCGCCGAAAAGCTTTGTGGGTTATTTGTTTGGTGATTACGAATCCGCGATCCAAGCCTTGACTGGTTTGTACAGTCACGCCAGTCGCAGTCAGCGTAAGCATATACTTAATTGTGTATTTAAAAGACCTAGTACTTGTGCAGTGATAACAAGACATTATAACATAAACAGCCTTAGAATAATTAAATTATTCACAATGTAGTCATTCTATTTACTTAAACCTCACGTTTAACAAGATATAAACATGCACCGTGTAGCGACGGCAGAGGTAGGTCTTATTGTCTACAACGGATTTTTGAAATTGACACAAAAACGGATGCAGTCTTTTGAAATTCCAAAAAAACAGGTGCAGTTTTTTGAAATTTACACGAAAACAGGTGCAGTTTTTTGAAATTTACACGAAAACAGGTGCAGTTTTTTGAAATTTACATGAAAACAGGTGCAGTTTTTTAAAATTCTAAAAAAACGTGCAGTTTTTAGAAATTCTAAAAAAACAGGTGCAGTTTTTTGAAATTTACACGAAAACAGGTGCAGTTTTTTGAAATTTACATGAAAACAGGTGGAGTTTTTTAAAATTCTAAAAAAACGTGCAGTTTTTAGAAATTCTAAAAAAACAGGTGCAGTTTTTTGAAATTCTAAAGAAATAGGTGCACTTTTTTGTTTACACGAAAATAGATGCAGTTTTTTTAAATTTACACGAAAATAGATGCAGTTTTTTTAAATCACACTAGACTAGATCCAGTATTTTTGTTTGTGTATATTATATTAAGAGGTAGTTTTTAAAAAATGTGTACTAAATTAGATCCAGTTTACCATGCCTACAATAAAAAAAATCCTGCCGACGCTACTGATAATAGATTATTCATACACGAAGTAGTGTTGACAAAATCCTCTTTTTTTGCAGCTGATGAATCCAGGTGCAATTTTCAATACAATCCTAGGCTTTGCGGATTCACGATCATTGCAATACTTTTACTCTTCAAGGAACTAGTCGAGGTAGTAATAATTTCCAGGATTAAACTCGAGGGAAAAAGATGCGGACTAATTGGATATTGGAAAAGCTGGAAAAATCGATTTCAGTTGGTTTTTATTTTCATCATGATGCTTACCGGATCTCTAGTCTTCGAAACTAATGTTCCTAACTACTACTACTCCTATGCCGCGGTATAGTACTTAACTCTTTAAAGAATTGCATTCACATTTCGATTTTCGATTCTGCAAAAACACTAATCGAAAGCCATTTACAATTTTGAATACACTTTAGCTGAGCATCGTACTAGCATGGGGTTTAATTTTCATGGAGCTGGGAGATGTTTTGAGAGCCGGCATGTATGTTCAGCTATTCGGAACGGTAACTGTTTTTCTTTGCGGCTTTAATATCCCTCAATGTCTTTAATGCAATTTTGATGTTGGTATGATAACTGATTATAAGTAATTATTATTTTAATCGTTCAAGATCATAGTTCGATTTTTAGTCCTCCTTGCGACGTACTTGTGTTGGATAATTGCTTTTTCAATCGCGTTGAGTCTCGTGTTTCCTCAGGTAAGGGTTTAAATTCCAACCACGTTTTGCAATTCCGGTAATGGTTATAATTATGCAGTAACATTATAAGCAGTGGTTTACCTGGGACTGAATTTCGGGGGTTTCTGTGTTGTGTTATAAAGAATTTTTTGCAAATTAACACTTTTTCAAACAATTTTTCTAAAGGTCTGTTTTTTTCAATTAACACTTCTTTTAAAGGTTTAATTTTTCCAATTAGCACCTTTGAAGGGCGCGATTTTTTCATTTAACACCAAAAGGCTTAGTTTTTCCAATGTACACTTTGTGAAAATGGGCAGTTTTTTTTTCCAATTACCACTTACGATTAGTTACAAAGTAATTTTTTGTCTTCAGCACTCAAGCACCTACGATTATAAGCCAGTGATTATAAGCTGATAAAGAGATTAACACAATGATTGCTTTTTCTCAGGAACAGGCATTCGAAACTCTTCCAAGGGCCCTCCTGCGAGTTCTGACGATGATGAGTGGAGATTTGAATTACCAGGATACTTTCTATGGTGATGAAAATCAGAAGAAAGGGTCTCCGATCGCTTTTACCGCACAAATTATCTACGTTAGCCTGGCTCTGCTTTTAACGATTGTTCTAACGAATGCTCTCATTGGTCTCGTTGTCAATGATGTTCAGGTAAGAATTTCAGTACAACTCTTTTTGAAACATAAAAAGCACGCATAACCTTTAAATATTTACATAATATTACGCAAATGATAAATACATACATTGCTATTTTTACCTTCTTGAAGGATTTACAAGAATCTTCGAAAGTGCTTCATCGTGCGATTCAAGTGAATACATTGTACGTTGCAGAATCTTCACTCGTGAGACTGAGGCGATGGTGTCCATGGCTGAATTCATACATTTTTGTAATTCAGCCGAAGAACTTTTGGGAAGATTGCGGGGAAGGAAAACTGATTAGGAAAGGGTACTTACGATTAGATCAGAATATTAAATACATCATTAATTTGATTAAAATATGCTTGTGTAGGTAGATGTATTTTGTAAGGGATTGTCTATTGCTACTTAAATATAGTTGAATTTATTTTTAATCTATTAATTATAGCATGATTCTGGGAACCAAATTGGAAAAACTGAACGTTTCGAAAAAGCGTAAACAGGAAATAAGAAAGTTTGCCATGGAGCAAAAGGCATTCAGAATCAACCGCAGCAAATCAATTAGCTGGCCTTGGGGAAATAAAAATACGCATTCACTATTCACGGTTGATATGCAAGGAGTGAAAAGCTTAGTAATACATTCTCAAGATTCCAACCACATCAACATAGAATTTAAACGAACAACTTCTTGAATAGTAAATCAAACCCAGTGTCTAGAAACAAATAGAAGATGTACCTGCTTAACTACTTTTAATAGAAAATATGCACCGGTTAATACAGCGCTATTTGACAAATATAAGTTACTTATACTTAATTGTATTAATTATAATATATTAAGTATATAATCAGGGGCGTACCTGAGACTTTTCAAGGGGTGCTGTGTAACGTTAAAGCGGAGTTTTTCAAATTAACGCTTTTTCAAGTATTTATTTTTTAAGTCAACATTTTTTGAAAAGGTCTATTTTTGTAATTTGAACTTTT
The DNA here is from genome assembly GCA_036851915.1 of Ptenothrix huangshanensis. Lineage (NCBI taxonomy): Eukaryota > Metazoa > Arthropoda > Collembola > Symphypleona > Dicyrtomidae > Ptenothrix > Ptenothrix huangshanensis. The sequence goes on from JAAXYX010006129.1 coordinate 8,042, forward strand.
TTGAAAGGTCCATTAGTTTGCAACTTGAACTTTTTTGGAAGGTCTACCTTTTGGAATTTGAACATTTTTGAAACGGTCTATTTTGCGCAATCTGAACTTTTTTGAAACAGTCGATTTTTTTCAATTGGAACCTTTTTGAAACGGTCTATTTTTTGAAATTTGAACTTTTTTGGAAAGGTCTAATTTTCTCAAATTAACATTTTTTGAAAGGGCGTAATTTTTCTAATTTTCAGGTTTTGAAAAGGCGCAAGTTTTCTAATAGACATTTTAGAACGGGCGTAATTTTTCCAATTTGCAAATGTTTAAAAGGTCCCATTTTTTAAGTACCATTTTATGAAAAGGTTGATTTTAGGTAATCCGCACTTGTTCAAAAATGCGAATTTTTCTAAAATTTTTACTCAAATCAGCAACCAAGCCGACAATATACAGGTACGTCACTGTATATAATTAATAATATTATCAATTAAGTGCCAATTGCCAATTCAGTTACTAACTGATACTGCATTGAAGGCAATAATAATTACTGTAATAAAGCTATTCAGCTTAGTGTGTAACAACGATGTACAATTCATAAGCATAAAAAGACCAACATTTTTTTATGACAAATCAGAAAGAATTCTTGTATGGAACTTTTGTTGCTTACATAATTATCTGTATTTCGCCCCGAGTTACCAATAAAAGTTCATACTAGACGCGTAAACATCCTCAAAAGGAAAATAAGGTCCTCTACTTTATGGCGTTTGTGGACATAAAATTAATTTATTATTGCTATTCGACTTGGTAAGTGACAACGATATCCACCGCTTTGCAAACAACGATTTGAATGAAGGTCAGAATGAAGCCCTTGTCAATGAAGAAGAAGGAGCCCAAAGTAATTCTTTGTGACCGACTTGCCGTCTTAAACTTGTCAAACCACGTTTGTGAGCATTTCACAAAGTTCCAACTGACAATCATTTCCTGAGAAACTTCGTGAACCTGTCCAAAAATCCACCAACCCTGAGCTGAAAGGAGAACGAAAAAAGTTGCCAGAATCCCGTTGCGTATGCTCCTGTAAATAATGGCTTGGGCCACATTCATAATTGACATGTAGATACACACTCCGTCCATCCCCAGAAAGAAGATTCCAAATGTGGAGTTGAAGTTGCTTTGGAGGATCCCTAGTTGCGTGTAATATTTACAAAGATCATGTACTGACATCCGGGGAACTGTCGCATGACTTTTATTATCCCCATTCATGTTGTGTTCAGCAACGCTAAAGAATTGATCAAGAAAAATCATTATTGGTCACGGTCACATCAAAAGAAAGTTAAAGTTATTTATGCTCGCTTTTATGCGATTAGTCAGTACCTCATTCTTCGCATCATGGGAAGGAGAGCACAAACATAGGCGACAACTATACAATAGTAGGTAAGTCCATATGATTGATACGCATACAAATGAAACTGAAGATATCCCACAAGAATCTTGATCCACAACGGCAACTTTTCTGGCTCTTGTGCCAACGACGTTAGAAAGTGGGGCTGAGAAGGGTTTCGAATACACACGAGGCCACTTGTGATTGACAGGAAGAACCACACGAACAATATTCCTTTCACCACTCGGATTGACTTCCTACTGTCTTCTGCGTTTGAAATGTGCCACTGAGCAGCTGTTAGTTAAAACGGCAACAATATTAAATTCATTTTAAAAAATGATTTTTCTCAGCTCCAAAATCCCAAAATAATTCAGTGGCGTAAGCAGGAGGTTATTTCTGGTAGGAATAAACTAAAAAACTGGACCTATCCAGGTAAATCTCAAAAAACTGCATGCGTTTTTGTATAAAATGTCAATAAAAATGCGTCTGTTTTTGTATAAAATGTCAATAAAAATGCGTCTGTTTTTGTATAAAATGTCAATAAAAATGCGTCTGTTTTTGTGTTAATTTCAAAAAACTGCAGGTGTTTTTGTATAAACTATAAAATTGGGTCTGCTTTTTGTAAATTTAAAAAAAACTGCAGGTGTTTTTGTATAAACTATAAAATTGGGTCTGCTTTTT
>JAAXYX010006130.1:0-10075 GCA_036851915.1 Ptenothrix huangshanensis
CCAAAAATCAAGCCTAAAGAATGCATTCCGTAGGATGTTTTTAGCTGCCCGAATTTCTGGACACAAACCGGTAATCAAGTCCACAACATAACACACTATAAAGTACTCCAAAAATGCAAATGCCAACATAAAATGACGGTGATAAATCTCAACGAAAAATACTCTCGCTGTTCTTACTTTTAGTTTAAATGGAGAAAATCAGAGTCAGTAATTATCATAGAAAAGAGTTCTTACAGAAGTTCTAAAAATCAGCAGTAGTATTTTGGTTGTCTGGTTTAGTTAAAGCAGTACAATACAATACAATACAATACAAGGCAATGCAATGTAAAATAGACTCAGTTGAAATCAGTGGCCAAAGAATAATATTTCACAATTTTTTATGCTTGTAGTCCATAAAAGCTCTCTACAACTCTCCATAAAAGATAACAAAGGGAAAAGTTAAAAAACAAGCCATTTTCCTAGAATTATTTTTGATGGAATCTGTGTACGTGTAGTACTTGTTGAAAAAGTATATGGACCGCTGTTGGCTTGGCGTTTACTTGGGCAATTTAAGTAAAATTATTGTCTACTGTCCCATCGTTTTGTCTTCTTGTCCGCATCCGCATTCTCATTCGCATTTAGCACAGTATTTACACATCGAAGCAGAAGCAGAAATACATATAAAGAGAGAGAGACGGAGAGAAACAGATATCTGAATCCGAGAGAGCATCACGCCTCGCCCGAAACAGCTCTCTTTTCAAGACAAGAATAAGAATTACAATTTACAATGGCATGGAATTGGGAAGTGGATCCAAGACTTGAAAGTGTCTGTCGTTTGGCTCCGTATACATACTTCTGACCTGGACCTCGATCGTCGACTGCTTTGGTCAAAAAAGAAAATGTCATCCGTCTTGTTTGCAACTATAAAACCTATCTCATCTCATCTAAAATCCTTTCACTTGAGTTCCTAACCCCATTTCATTGCAAGGGCAAAGGAAAGTGGAATGGCGATATATATCTATACAGGGAGAAAAGCTGAGAGAGAGACACTTCTCTTTCCCTCCCCTCTCACGTGCACTGTCCGTTGTATCTTCTTCATGGCCACATTGCTGTCCATTTTTATCCCATCTTGGACGAACAATAGTATTTCCTATGCATTAAAGTCTTACTTATTTACAGAGAAAACAAACCCGCACCAAGACACAAGGAAGGGAAAGAAAACGTCCCACCAGCCGATTTCACTCTGTCTGCGATTATCATTAGAATTTCATGCTTTCTCCCATGTATGCATTTACTCTAATCTATATCGTTCTCGAATATAGCTTTAGAGGCATTTCATCTTTTAACAAGCAAAGTGGGATATAAGCAACTATGAGTAGCGGCAAAGCGATGCAAATTCATCAATTCTTAAAAGCAAAATGATAAATCTCGTAAGCCCAGCAGATCTAAAAAGGAATAAACCACACTTTGCATTTAAGTTTGTTAGGATAGATCCTTTTGCTTTTAGCCGGAAATAAACACCCCACATTGCTTTACGGATTGTACCTTTGTTTTTTAAATTCCGTTCTTATCCCTCCAATTGGATGGAAATGAATTTAAAATTAAAAACTCAATGGTAATGCGCTAGAGTATTTGGGAGCAAGTACAAGTACAGAACATCAGAAAGTTCATTTATAATTACTGGAAATTTTAGGAAAAGCACCATTTTGGTAAAGAACGCTCTCGTTATTAAAATTCTAGGTCTTCTAGGAAAAAGATCCTTAAACTGTGTGTAGGTACATATGTATACTGCTCTGAGCCGCTGCGACAAAACATATCATCTTATGCTTATAAATTGCACAACTTTATATGGTGAATATTTTGACCATTTTTTTGCACTGTCCACTCAACTAAACTGACTCCATTTCCTCAACCTCTTTGAATGCAGACCCCCAACAAACTATCTTTTGACTGTTCAAGTGCTGCCTTGAAAATAAAACAAAACTGAGCTTTATTTGTATATACGTACAATTACATATATGAATATAGTTGAATACTACAACCGTTAGTGGTGATAGCTGGATATTGTAATTTCTATTCTTCAGAATTTGACTTTGAATTCCAAAAAAGATGCTTTCATTTTTTCCCTGCCAGCTCTATACATATATTTACTCAGAGTAAAAAGTTGTGAACATAATGTGGAAAATAAGTAATTTATGAATTCCATGAATAATAATTGGACTACTGCATCATGTTTACCATCAGAATCAGAATCAAAATCAGCATGAGAACCAAGACCAAAACATGAAATAGAAGCAGACGTTATGTGCTCTGCACTGGTGGGCTGTGACTGAGACGGATCCGACCAGTTCCTCTTTCACTAGCTTTTACCAGTGTCTGTATATGTGTGTAAACATATAAATATATGTAAACATTTTTTCTTGTCTACTCACTCCTATCTTGACAATACAATAAGACTACATACATACATTACATAACTTATATTTCATAGCTGACTGCACCTCACATTTCTCATGGCTTTTTTGGAAAACTCCTTTAGCCGGTGCTTTCCCTCTCGCTCTTTCTCCTGACTCAAGCCCTCGCTCTTCCTCTTAATGTTTTTTGTATTTATTAAATAGTCTTTTAAATGCTAAATACACTTGTATACAAGTGCAAATGAATTTGGCTATAAATCTAGGGAAAGTTGGCAGGCAAAATGAGGGGAGGATGGTGGGACTCGGAGTCGACTCTATGAAAATGAAATGCAGGGAAAAAGTCCATATATGTTATGAAAGAGTGTGTTCAAAATATTTAAATTTTGAGAGAAAAAATACGCTGCGTATAAGAGACAGATAAGGGAGCAGAGCTACGTGAAGAGTCTCTGTAGGTGTATAGACCACGTTTACATACATACAAACTTTTGCATTGAAAAATCGTGTTAGGGCATATACGTAGCTATATAGGGAAAACAAATAGAAAAAAATGCGATGGGATTCCCCAGTGAAAGTAGGAAAGGAGTCTAAAGTCTAATAATAAAGAAGTGACAAAAATGTTTTATAATAGGCAGAGTGTCTTCATAAAATATGTGCTCGGGAGAAAGGTCTATCTGGTTTCAAAGACAAGCCATTCTAAAGCCATGCTGTACCAAGCAAGCCATGCAATATCATGCAATGGTGGGCTAGACCAGGATCAGACCAAGCCATTTCAATTCTATACCCAAACACCCTCACGTTTGAACTTTATCTATTTCATTCTTCTTGGGCAGCCGAACCATTCAAAGGCACCATCTAAAAAATTTCTCCAGCATTTTCCTTCGTCTGCACCCTCTGACTTTTTCAAAAAGTTACTTTCATGCATTTCTCAAGGCTTCCCTTAAAGTACCTTGTGAATTCTGTGATTCTGTGCTATTCAATTGAGTTTTCCCATTTTTGTTTCGTTATATTTGAAAATGTCTGTATTGTTTCAAATTTTTGAAACCAATTTTTTAAAATGCTGTACTATTTCGTCAGTCTTGCTACACACAGACAGTTTTTAGATTTGGCATTCAAGCTTACAGACAAGAACCACGATTTTCTCGGTACAAAAGTATCTAGCTGTGCCTGAGCGTCTTGAGGAAATACGAAAGTATCTTGCGTGCCATTTTTCTGTAAAAGGTATTGACTTATGCGTTTGGAAATAAAAGGTGAAATGCGCTCAAGTGAAATATATGACGCGGAGGATCATGGCTATGACTCCAATTATGTTGGTGAGCCAAAGTCCACGTACCCTATACCATTTTGTATGTTTATAGGTAAATCGTCATGAATATATGGGGTTTGAAATTTTTAGATGAACTATCTAACCATGCATAGATATATCTGTCGTACCTAGACCGTCGAGTTCATGTTTAGAGGTGGAAGTGGATGACGTGATTTTCATGAGAGTGAAATCGTAGTCGTAATGTGAAGTACAATTCGGTAATACAAGTCTAATGTAGAATCATTTATCATGGAATATTGCTGTGAAAGCTATAAAATCTTCGCAAGATGAGAATAACACACATTGAACAACTTCCTTGTCGCCCCTTTTCACTTGACTTTCACCATCCCACCTCCATATTCCACACTATTATATTTCATTCTGGACCATAGTCACGTACACTTTGCGCGCTCTCTTTCTCTCTCCTCGTTCTCCTCACGGACTATACTATACATAGTGATCCATACACTTGTATATACATGCATGTAAGATGCCAGTAACACACATCTAGTATGTTTATGTAGTTAAAAATTCCATATCTATAGCGAGATCAACTATACATAATTATACCAAACTATAGTGGAGTAAATATATAACAGAAAAGTGTCGATATTTGAATTTTCAACTCGAATTCAAAATGGGATATCTGAATATGCTTCATTTTCTACTGGACGGTTTTTAAACTGGCGTATTTTATAGCAAAACATTTATACTTACCAGCAGCCAAGACAGACCAGAGACTGAATTTAGGGGAGGCTGTGCTGTGTTATATTGAAGTGATGTTTGCAAAATTAGCCCTTGTTTAAGTCTACTTTTGAAAGCAAACATTTGTTGAAAAAGTATAATTTTTCCAATTAGTACTTTTTGAAAAGATCTATGTTTTAATTTTCGAATTAAAATGTGTTTAAAAAGTGTAGTGTTTCCAATCAGCACTTAGTAAAAATCTTTCATTTTTTAAATTAATAATTAGAAAGGAAGTAAAATTTCCAATTTAATCTTTTTAAAACGGTTTATTTTTCCAATTAATACTTATGGAAAGAGTGTAATTTTTTTCTAACACTTTTTGAAAAGATCCAATTTTTTGAATGATTACTTTTTAGAAAGATCTAATTTTTCTAGGGTTGATTCAGCACCCACCAAGTTACACCCCTGAACTTCAATAATCATGTAAGTATTCGGGAACATCACAACGTATTTCCAGCTATCACTTTACATAATAACAATACATGTCTAATTTTATCCCGTGGAAGTAATCCATTTCATGCCAATTTACACATCCTGTAGAAGGAAATATCTGAGACCATATGTGTGCTCACAGTTGAAAAAGTATTCCATACTATTTGTACATATCGTCACTTTAAGCTGCTTCATCAAAAAGTAGATAGAAGAATTGTATATCTTCCTCCATGCAATTCTAGGCAATGCCAAATTCCACATTTTACATGCCGAATAACTTTTCCCATTTAAAAACCTGAAATGGAAACGACTTTCCGAATGAATTTCCAAGCAAACGATAATAAAGAAATAATCCATTCTGTGTATTTCCTTTCAATAGGCTAGCATTCGGGGAACCAATTGAAATTCCAGAAAGAAGGAGAAGGAATAGAAGGAGAAAGTAAACTTGGTTTGAATTAATACTGCCTTCCCTGAAAAATAAAATATTATCTTAATAATGTACCATATATATGTGGAATTAATGGGGAATAAAAGTATTCATTCATTCACATAATTACCAATAATTTTCTTGGAAGCCAAGTCAATGCGATGCAATGGTTAATGCATAATATTCGACGCTCACTATATATGTACATACGTAAGCTGAATAATGTCCAAGGAGGGAGAGACATGGAGATACTTTCTCCTATCCTTGTCTTTTGAAACGAATTGCTTTGCGTCTGCCTACTTGGCAAGAGCCACTTGGCAAGACGGTGATGGTGATGGTAATAAAATTGCTTATTGATAAATTTCTACATGCGTATACTCGAGATTTTATTGAGATTTTAATGACTACTTTTTTAGTCATTAATATTAATAAATTGCCAAATCGATAGCGTAATCACCCATAACCGTGCTATGTGAGTGTGGCGATAATAGCAATATGGGAGTGCGGACTCAAATCAAATCATTCTCTATATCTTATTCACAGTGATTTCAATATTAATGCATTTTGTCCACTTTAGGTGTGTAGTAAATTTCGCCCTTGCAGATATTTTCTTGACCGCCTAAAAATACTTGCATATACTTAAGATACAACTTTATTCCAAAGAGAATGTGATGAAAGTTGGTGAAAGTACAATGACGTTTGTGGCTCTAATAGATTCATTTTTGTGGAGAGTCAAACTTGCACACAAAACGGGTGACATGTACATACACCAGAAAAGATTTTTGACCACACAATTTGCAAATTGTGTGGTCAATTGCAATTGCCATATGACCTGCCCTCCAAAAAACATTAGGGCAGATATTGCCGTATCTCTTCCTAAACTTGTTCCGATTTAAAAAAACTCAGTTCCTTTTCAGCACCCACAAATTTTAAACTGAATGCAAAAGTACACATAATCAGCTCTCTTATAAATATATCTACTTGGAGTCCACAACAATTTTACGGATACAAAAAAAACTATCTTAATCCGAACCAATCGCGCGATACTTGAGCTTTTATATATTGAAGCATTTGAGTCCCGTGGCCGACAGAAAAGGGAAAGCGTTATGGATGTGAATGTGAAAACTTTCCCTTTTCTTGCTTAGTCTGCACATTCTCATTTAATAGTGGAAATGGCAGTAGTCATAGTAATAGTGGCAGTAGCAAAAGCAGTGAAAGTAAAGTGAAGGCATGTAATGTCTATTATATTATATATTGCAGGCTAGGAAAGAATTTGTAGAAGGTAGACTTGCTGGCTAGTGAATATGTCTTTGCTTTCTCCATCTCTCTCTTTCTCAACCCGATACTTTCACATTACACGAAGCTGTCTTTATTATTACGACGATTTTCTATAATATATATACTCACTTTCTCTTCGTCATTCGTACTTTCACCACTACTTACTGCTTTCTCCTGTCATCCCATAAACCAAAACCAAAATCAATCCGTTTAATATATTTTTTCTATTTTATTATATTCCTCAAAAATTTTCCTTGGCGTCTTACGATTAGAAGGTGAAGGGTAAAGGAGCTATCTTGACTAGAATAAGGGACGAAGATGGGATGTTTTGCATTTAGTAAATGATCGCCAACTCCACTGTCCCTACTTTCACTAAGCTAGCCAATCCAATCGAATACCCAATTCACTTGCCGTACGTTTTATAAAAATGACAACTGACAACTAAACGAACTAGCCAGGAGGAAGACGAGCAAGCATCTTCGTACAGTTTTGTGAGCCCAAACCACACAGAAACCCAAACCAAAGGAACAACTACAACTTTTCTTTTAGAAAAAATCGTAAATCTTGATTTAAAAAGTGGCGCTTTTTCCTTATCGTTATCGATGACATGACATGGAGAGAGGAGAGAGACGGGTGGAGAGAAGGGAAAGTAAGGGCAACAACAATAACTCAGCATCTCTAAATCACACAAGAAGGCCGGAGCTCTATCTGTTCGGATATCATCTTGCTCTTGGCCAGGCCTGTCCTGGTCTGGTCGCCTTCGTATCCTCCTTCTCTTTCATTTCATAAACTCAACTAAACTTTACCATTAGCCATTTTTTCTATTTCATGGAACGGTGAAAGTTGAAAGTTGTCTCGTGCGGTTCTAACGTAGCATTTTAACTCGTACACTTTTTAAAAAGTCCTGTTCAGATAGCCACAAAAGTCGACTGCGAGAATATCGGTCCTGCCTTTTCATAAGTTATTATTCAAAAATGTGACTTTGGTATAAAATTATTTCTTATTTATGCTTACCATAAATTATGAATAAATTCAAATATTTTCCACAGTGCCTACATCAAGAAAAGAAGAGGACACGAGAAGGGGAAATGGAATGAGACTGGAGGAGATAAGGATTTTATGCTAATAGTTGGAAATGCGAGGAAAACTGAAAGTGGGACATTTTTGTCGTTTTATACTGCGACTGCGATTTCAGAATTAAAATTAAGTGTTGGGATTGCATATCATGGTTTATGACAAGATTAGACTCAAAGAAGTCAACGAGTCCATTATGACTACTTATTGTAGTGTCCTGCTTTGTTTTCTATAGAGCTGTTAACTGGATTTTACTCCTCCTTTGCTCTCAATGCAGTTGGAACAATGAATTTTATGCCAAGCAGGGGCGTATCTGAAGTAGGTGCTTGGGTGCTGAAGCAACCCCAAAATTATGAAAAAATAGGCCTTTTCAAAGCGTTTTTCAACGACTTCTTCGAAAAGCGTGAATCGGAAAAATTGGATCTTTTTTGGAAAGCGTGAATAGTAAAAAATGGAAAAAGAATCGGAAAAATTAGACTTCACAGCGTTAATAGGAAAAATTGGACCTTTTTCAAAATGCGTTAATTGGAAAAACAAAATCTTTTCAAAAAGTGCAACTAACAAAAGTAAGACTTTTACAAAATGTGCTAATTGAAAAAATTATGCTCTATAGAATCTTAATTAGAAAAGAAAAATTAGACCTTTTTAAAAAGGGCAAATGGAAAAACTAGGTTTGAAATTATTACTCAATTTAAATCGCTTTGTCAATACACAGCACCTTCCAAAATTTGGCCCCACTAACGCCCCTACAATGAAGTGCTGACAAACGCACATTTAAAAACCAAAAAGAAAATTCAGACTGAAATGTTGATAAAGCATCTCAGGTAAATATAGTTGGATAATTACCTATAGGTAGTGTGTCAACCAAACTGAAGCGTACGATTTAGAATTTTGATCAGTTTTAACGACTCTTCAGTAAGCGCACAAATATTCTTTATAAAGGTCACCACATAGAACATCTGTAATGATGTGTGTGATGCGACCTTGCAAGTTCCCCTGTAGCTATACACTAGAAAAATGAAGGTCTTGCATAAGTAAACTCTTTCATTTTGCTTCGTCATTGCCTTCTTTTTCGAGTGTACGTCGTTGTGACTCCATGCCTTTGGCTTTGCCATTCGAAACAGGATTCGTCTTAAGCTTTTCCCCCCAAGTTTATAGCATTTGTGACGAGTTTTGTTCTCTTTAGTTTAGTTTTGTTTTGTTTAGGGTGGTTATGTACTTGTTGGGTTTTGCCGTTTGGTTACACAGTTGGTCTTGTTTTTGTGATTCCTTCTGAAACATTGAACATTTTATTGGAATATTTATTGGAGGAAGTAACGTAGACATAAATTTCTATGATTATATGTGATACAGTGTGTCACGGAGGACGCAAACGTTCATAAAGAATGACAACGGAACAACGGAAGGGAGCCAAAGAAATAAATTCATGGCTTTTGACATGGCAAGCTATGGCAAACAGGCAAAGCCAGAGTAAGATCCAGAGCCAAAGCCAAAGGAACAAGAACAAGAAGACCCGGAATACAGTCAAGACGTACGACAACCACAGTAACAGCCCCCACACAACTAAACAATGCTTCATGGCACCCAAAAATGGCTCGTAAAATCACTATCTCGTACAAACAGTGACCCTTACTCCGCGTTCAAACTTTTCCCTTCCTTTTCCCTTCCCTTCTCCCTTGCAACTTCCTTCGTTTTGTATTCTTAAAATATGTATATTATTAAATGAATAAAAGGACATAAGACACACACCAAAAGGCAAAGAAATACGTGGTGTGCAAAGCTTTATGACAAAAAATATTGGAAGGTACGATGCATACAAAGCTTCACTAATAGTTTCTTAATTCCCTACGCATGTATGATATTTTCCTGAATTTTAATAATTGATTTGCATTTGGAATCTGGGGATTCTTTTAATATATTTATAATATTTATTTTAATACGATTTTCAAAAAAGTTTTGAAAATCGCACTACTTTCTTCTTTCATTTTGAAAGCCGATGTATTTTTGTTATGATCTACAAAATATCCTGCTGCTCTTTAACTTGATAATAGTTCATGCAACTCGCGTACACTGTAAAAACTCAGCAATCTTACACTATAAAAAATGAATGTAAGCACCAAAAAACCTACTTGAATTCAGTACAATCATCAACACAGTAAGCATGGGTCTTAATTGTGTTGCAAATGCAGTTACATCGCACTATAAACTGCCAGAATAGGTTTTTAAAATGATTTCATGTTTTATTTTGCACTTTTTGAAAACGTCGTTTTCTATTATTTACGTCTTTTTTGTTGCGTACATTTTTTTAGTCTCACCGTTTTTGCAAGCTTCCGTTTTTATGTTTACCTTTTTTAAAGCATCCATTTCTTTAATTTTACCGTTTACGGAAGTTTCCGTTTTTTATTTTTCCCACTTTTGAAAGTG
>JAAXYX010006131.1:0-10075 GCA_036851915.1 Ptenothrix huangshanensis
CGTAAAGTTATAAGTTACAGTCTCACGAATGACTTTTGAAATTTGTGTATGTTGAATTATACCTACTGAATTTTTATTCAATTACAATTACCCACATCATAAGAGCTACGCGATATTCTGCAATATTACTTTTTGTGGTTCCATCCTATGTATTTCGATTCATTAAGAAATATATTATGTATAAAATTACATAAAGAGGTAAAGAGGATTAGGATTAATTTTGGATGATTGGTTTCTTAATGGAACTACAATGACGCTGCGGTGCAGCTAGTCTTGTTACTCTTAAGTATTATTTGATCTAATATTCTGAGTTGAGAGCATTTTTTCGGTTCACTGCTCGCAATTTTTCTTTAATAATCGAACATTGTCAAGGACAGTTGTATGTAAGTAGTTTCTCTGTAATTGTCCACAAAACTGCAAACGCAGTACCTCCACGATTTCACTTTCTCACAGTTATGAACTGGAAGGAATCATAAGTAGTGTGCATATTTTGTATAAAATAAAATAGAAAAAACCATAGGTAGGAATTTTATCTATCGTTGATATTTGGTTAGATTTGCACCTGCTGGAGGTTTTCGCGAAGTAATGCATCTCTTATCTGTATGCCATTCCAATTCAAATTGAATTACCTGCCAGTATGGCATGATGATTTCCATCAGCAAAAAATGCTCGCAGGACGTACAGAAATGTTACGTGGCCAAAGTGAGATCTGAACTGCATTTCACTCACGGGAATCTTCACTTATGATGAAGAATTATAATTTTTTTCTGAATTTTTGATAACTTGTTTAAAAATAACCTGATAGAGAAACTTGTGTGAACTTACCTACTATTGGTTTCGTGAGTACTAAGCATCTCACTTACATACACAAACGGGGTTGTTGACTACGTTAAATCCTTGGGAAGCATGGGTTTTTATGAAGATTTCAAGATTCAATATCCTGTAGACGAAAGTTGTCATTTTTCAATTCTGTCCCTGTTGTTTTGAAAATGAGAGGTGCATCCTACCTAAACTAGGTACTTATGTAGAATTTGATAGGAGAAGCCAGATAGTGGAAATTGAAATGGAAACCGAATCTACATGGTTAAGAGAACGTCACATCTGGGTTAGACAGGCGACAGGTCGAAAGGAAATACTGAAATTACATATCAATTTATGCTGAAAATCGAGCGTTACTAATAGTAATAGACAAATGCCTACCGCCTTCATGATGAATATCTATAGACAGAAGATGACATAAAGGTAAAATGAGTTGGGGGAAACAGAAACCTTGACAAAAATTACTGGTAGGTTGGGATTTTGGCCCGAAGCAGTCTTGTCGTGGGACAAGAACAAAGGACGACAAAACCATGCCCTGCTTTTCATTTGAATTCGTCTGTGGTGTGTGTATGTATGTGTGTGTGTGCATAAATACGTAATTACATTGTATCTCTATCTCGTATGCAAAATTTGGTAGTAAACTGCCAACTATCTACACTTGGTTCTTTTGACTAGTTGTGACTTTTATGCCAGTGTGTGTATGTCGTTGTCGACGTCGACGTCGAAAGTCTACAGCTACTGCTACCGCTACCCTACCACTATTACCATCACTATCACTAGCATCTTCAACTTGGAATCATTTTGCGTAAACTTGAAGTAAATTTTGATTGACTTCGTAAGTTACATACACCTTTGTTGCGTTCCTCGCAGTCTGTGATAACGATGAATTATTGCTATTGCTATTGTGTGTAAATGGTGAGGTGTCACGAGGCGGGAATGGCTATATTACTTATTTCAGCTATGATGTTACAATCAGTATCTTTTTAGTGGAAAATAATGGCCAATATCCATAAGTAAGCGTTTATTTAGCATGTCAGCTCTTTATCATCGAAAGTAATGACTGTGTCTGGTCTGGTATGGTATGGTGTGGTCTGGTCTGGCCTAGGACTGGGAAGGGATGGAGTAGACTGGATTTACATACATCCTCGAACGAAGCTCAGAATGAATCATCGTGAACGTCAATTTCTAATTAGAATTTGATTATAGTCTTGATTTCAAAGATAAATGTAGAAATAAATGGCGTGCAATCGAGAGTGCAAGCGGTAGTGAGTGAACAACGAAAGGGGTGCAATACGTTTCGTTGTGGTTTATGAAGAAAAGAAGGCTGAAAAGGTGTATAATACCTTCCTATGTAGGCATATCATGTGCAAAACTGCATAGACAGGTATGTATGTACCAGCAGATGCAGATCCTATGTAGGATTCGTCGTAGAAGTTCATGGATGATTCTCTTCTCTCGTGTCCTCAGACACACTGCATGGTATCTTGTTTTGCATTGTATTGTCTCCTTTTTGTCCCATTTCAAATGGGCCAGTGGATGTTGTGAGGGTAATGCTATTATTGTCCTCTTAGCTAGGATCTTGCAAGATCGTGTCCTACGTTCCATAGAGCACATTGTAGTAGTTAGTAAAATAGATATAGGAACCTGCAAAGCTAGGGATTAGCATATTGCGGAAGTACTTCAACGCCCGTGTCATTAAACAAGTTGATTAAGTGTGACCTCTAGTTTTCTAATGCATATTAGCAGCAACTAAGTTTTTCCTTATCTTTTCATTTCCATCCTTTAGGATTAACATAAATACCTTACAGTACAATTCAAGAGTAAAACCATGTGCTGAACTGCAAAAGTTACTGCCAGGCAACCTAATGTCTTCTTCCTCACACTGTAGCTTTACAAGTGAAGCAATGCAAGTGTCACTGTATGTAGTCGTAGTCCGTTCGGAGATATCATTGCATTTTATCTGCTTTTTAATGCGGGAATTGACCCTAGCGCCTTCGGGATTAGTAAACGACAAACTGCTCAAGAGCAGAGATGCAAGTAACACCGTTAACGTTCTCTCACTAATTTCCTCTGCTATTTATTTTTGCCTGCTTACAGAGTAGGATCCAGTTTCTTCATATTATATGTATATACTCTGTCTTCCTGGGTATTTATAAAAGTTGAGGAGCTGCTGCATTGTTTTTAAACATGCGTAGAAAGAAACACCGTCACACGTATTGCTTTTAAGTAGTTGCAATGCAAAATATGCATAAACTAGCGGTACAAAAGTATCTCTCCTAAAACGAATATTCGAAAGTAGGTACTTTCTTCTAAATTGTGATAATTAATAAGCGAAGTAGAAGAAAAACGAAAATGTCTTGTAGGACTTTTGATTGCTCGGAAATAGTAATTGCATTCAAGTCAAAGTCCATTCCTTTTCGTTCCATGCATACACTTGTGGCAATTATATTATGAAGCGAACCAGTAATTAATCGACGCAGCTTAAATATACGATACACGCATGGATAATTGCGAGTAAAATCAAAAGATTCTAAGTGACAAGGGAAACGCGTGTGGACGTAGTTACCTACATAAGTAAATACCTATGCATTTATGTAATTGCTATCTGTTTATGTGAGCTTCAAGTTCCACAATGGTGTCCCCATAGAATTAACTTAGCACAGTGTCTCAGACTATCTCAAGTGGTTGGGATTAGGAATTTGTGTGAAAGATAAAGAATGCACTACCTACTGTATAGCTACCAAGCTTGTAATTAGTTGTATGCATACCTTTTGGTAATTTGTGATTTAAAGTAAATCTGTTTTACGCTAAGCTTTCCGACTTGAACAGCACGATGCACGAAGTAAGCGCGGTAGACGTAAGACGTAATACTCTCCTTAGGTTTTGCTCAAATCCCAAATTATTTTCTGAAAGTTACGTTTTTTCTGATTGTAATTGACAAGATTTCAATCCTAACTCACGATGTTAGTTTTATAATTATGTCTGATCGTAATTATCCTACTCCCACGAAGAATTTGAAGTATATTGAATTAAACTGTGACCAAACCACGAACTTGTGTCTAGCAGTGCTGGCGCTGCTACTACCTACCTACACTTCCAAGTGCTAGACTGTGCTTCAAGTCGTATGATTCTGAACCTTGCTTAGCTACAACTTATCGTGCTAAATGACACGTATAATTATACAACAAGTACTTTTACTCTAGTTAAAGGTGGATCAAAGATAAATGAGCAAGAACGTGAGCATATAAAACGTCTACATTGTTATGGCGCGTTGAATTAATCCAGGAACTAAAAGCTATGGCTCCTTTGCAGCTATAAAACTAGGTATGTACCTACCTCCACTTGGATCTAGATAGGTACATACATGTGGATATGTGGGCGATGACATGTGCAATAACTTTACGGGTCAATCAAGCAGGGTAACTTAATCGGAGCTCATCAGGACGATGCTGCTACTTTCGTCTTTCCTGTCCGTGTTCATTCATTACTCACTGTAATCTTCAATGATTAGTGCCCACTGCAAGTGCTACAATCTCAGATTTTCACTTGCGTCTCTGTAATTTCAGCTTGAACGGAAATATTCTGAGCGTCAAATGGCATTCCAAGTACAGTTGAGAGTATTTATCATAACGTAGGTATACACCTTAATCTGACAAGTATGTTGCTCTCCTCAGATTTTCTAGTTGATATACATTTTAGAATGTAGATGTATATAGATATCCATGGCATGATAAATGGTAATTTTTATATCTTACGCGTGGTGTATAGTCATAGTGTGATCTCCACATCGTAATTTGCACAAATTTTGTGATTTACTTCAGATTCAGTGCAAAAATGATTCAAGTGGATGCTTCAGGGCTCATATTTCAAATCACAGTAGGTACCTGTTCTTACCTACCTACCCATATTTAATGGGTAGACACATGGAATGGAATACGAATAGAAAGGCAGTAAGTTGAGGTAGATGTAACATTAGTGCTCTTAATTAAGGCAATAAGAAATGAAGCCCTCTCTGTATGTTGTACAGACTGGTCAGAGTTTCTTTCTTTATATTATTGCTTACTAGTGTGCACATATATATAGGCAGGTATTTATAATTTATACACTGATACAATTTTACCCACATCTATTGTAGATTTGTCGAATTACTGAGTACTTGGAACAGTCAAGAGCTTTAGTTCTAATATGTCCAAATGTCATATGTAGTAAGCACATAGTATAGGTAATCTATACCGATATACTTACCTGCGGTAAGTGTAAGTGGGGAAAATTCTGTTACCTCAATGAGAATGTGTGTGAGCTCGCTACATATAGAGATACATACTTGTATTTTGAATACAGAGCTACACATGTGTATGTGGATTGTGGATATGATTGTATGTTATGAGAAGTGATGATGAGTGATTTGATATGTGTGGTAATCGCGAGATGAAAATCTCTCAGCATGGGTTATGTTGTGAAGAAAATGGGTGAACAGTAGGGGTCAAACTGAAACTTAAGATTTCCGAAGAGAGAAACTTGAACAAAAATCATGATATGATCGAAAGCAAAGCCCAAAATAAACGTTGAGGTTGTACGTGAATGTGAATCAAAATAATGAAAGGCGTTGTCATTGCTCCTTTTTTCTTCCCCTAAAGCAACTGACTTTACATTTTACATACTTGAGTCCTCATCCACACTATTGTATGTGTGCTATGCTACTCTATACTGTATTGAGTATTGGTAGCGGTAGGGGGACGAGGCTATACTCTTCTGTTTATACTCTGTTTGATTTTTGATCGGTAAGACTTTTGCTCTGGCGACACATTGAGTGAGAATGACTTACATTACCATTTGACTTTGTACTTACCCTACATTATTCTGACACTAACTACCATTTCCAATCTCAATTACAATAATTGTTCACTGTCATATACGGAAGATTGAAACAACTTTGTCATAAAGATGATTCCAATTCCTAGTTTTTCCCTTGTCACTTGTTTGGTTCTGTTCTGTTTGTTTGTTTTGCGGCTCTCTTAACTTTCATCAGATGGAAATTGAGACACTATTGGTTTCAATTTTCAATGGTTTCCTCACTTAAATTACTAGACATGACGGAATAGAAATTCAGATAGAGCTGATCCTTGACGTTAGCAGTGGCTAGTATTATCAGTGGCCGAAACAACAACAACAAGGCCAGCAACAATAACAACTCAATTTTTAGCTCTTTGCACTGGTTTTGGTTTTCCTGAGTGATTTTTCTTTGTTGGATTAAATGACAGGAGCTGTCTATAGGAGCGTATACTTGTTGGCACCGCTAGGGAATGAAAACGAAACGACATGTTTTGCAAACGTTTTTCGATGTTACTTTAATTAGATGGATTATTTACTCCAAGTACAACCACAAGGTAGGTATGTACATAGGTTCATAAGATAACGGAATCTCTCTGCTTTGACCATCCAACACCGATGTACTATGTTGTAGTGACCATTGAAGAAAGTTTTCCTTTGGATCTTTTTTCTGTTTGATTTGATTTGCTCTCACGTCAGCTGACACCAGTACGAGGCATAATCAAGATCATGTTTGTTCCTTACCGTTTCCACACAAAATAATTATATTTAACAATTATCATTCATTTAACGTGAAGTGAGATTTTTTTCAGTTTTTGTCTGCCATTCTGATCGTTGGTCGTTAGCCTGGTGATAGCTACTGCTTGACATTGTGATTAAAGCTCTCTCTCTCTCTCTCTCTCTCTTTCATTAGGACTAATGGTGAAAACCAAAGCAAAACGATATCAAAATGTTGAAATGGCATGTCATCTGCAATAAATTAGGTGTGCATGAGCGACCGCTGTATTCAACGTTATTAGAGTGTGCCATACAGTTCCAATATTTTTCGGCTTGGCATGACACTTGCCATGTTTTAATTGCTGAATTGACTAAATAGTTGGTGATGACGACTGACGATATGAATGAGCAATGGAAGTAATAAATTGCTTGAGAAGTTTTGAAGGTGAAGAGTGGAGACATGTGAAATGAACGTTGTATATGACACTTAATTTTAATTACACTCGAAAAAATTCCCTTTATAATTCATCGTGTACGATAATAGGTGATGGATAAGATCAAGTCGACCTACTTATCTACATAGTGCACTCTGAACATTGTAATCTGTAATAGTCATTTTAGTACAAGTTCGTTGAATACAGTGTTTCTTGTCTGTATGCTACTGATTGTGACTACGAAATGTGCGAATACCAATAGGAATCGCAATGGGTAAGTCTACCAACCAGAACCAGCACCAGCACCAGAACCAGCACCAGACCCAGATCAGATACTATTTTATATTAAGTTCATAGTATTGCCTTGATTCTCCTCCGAGAGCACCACTGACTGTTAGTTTCAGTTTGCTGAGCCATTGTAAGGTGACCATATGAATGACTTAGATTGAGAATCGAAGAACAAGTGTGAGGCACGCCCAAAATCTTACGAATCAAACGAATGTGTACATGGTTCTGTGTGTGTGAGTGAACGGTCCAAATGTGCTCTTCAACAATGTATTTACCATGTAACTTTGACTGTGGACAGTGTAGACAATGTTTTAATCTCATCCTGAAACCAATTCGATATATCTACGTAACATACGTACATATATATTGTTTAGCATTAATAGTCATCAAATGTCCTTAGTTTATTATAGCTAATTATAAGGCATATGTTTTTTTATTCTATTTCTGGTATTGCTTCGTTTTGATTCTCCTTTCTGTTGTTGTTTTGAGTTGAAGATTATGATTTGAGGTAACTGTAATAGTAGTATAGTTGTAATATTGATAGTAATAGTAACAGAAAGAGTAACAGAGCAGCTCTTAGCAGTTCAAAGAAGGTTCAAGTCAATAATGGACACTGATAATTCACAACAGTGATGATAATGGAAGAGTAATGCCAGTGGAATTGTTGAATTCATTGTCATAATTCGAAACTTGAGTGTACAACAATGGATATGGAATACTATGCTCCATAGTATTCCATTGCAATGCGAATACAATTAGAATTTATCTGTAGAAAGAATCCATAGGTCGTAGTCGTAGATGTGTATCTACCAAGAGTAGACTAGCAAAACAGCTACAGCACCTTGCATTATTCTTTGGTTGGATAATATGCAAGATTCATTGAGAGTTTCCAGAAGATTACTCAGCATTGATTGGGTGTGACGTGCTCAACTTCTTGACTGATGTACTTGGTTTGGATGCTTTGAATATTTTAGATTGTTCAGTTGCATCACAATCACATCATCATATCGTACCCATAATATGTTGCATGTCATTATTTGCGTATGAAGGGATGCTTTTATTTATTGTTCGAATGCATCGGTCCTGTTACAGCATTGTGTATGCACATTATTTGATGGAGAATTCAATCGAGTTGAATTGAAAGGAATGGAATGAAATTGAATGTCAGGCTCAGCACAGTTGCCTTTAACATGAGGTTGTATAGACAAGTGCAGATATTGTATCCAAATTTAATTACCTACTACAATTACAGGACAGGCCAGTGCGGTAGAATGCCACCGTGTTCAATATCTATCATGGAGATTTAACTGCTATGGGTGACTGCACACAATGCGCCTGGCCTTTTAGCTAAGTGCATATGACTTGACTTGATTTAGCATGAGTTGATTTGACTCAAATGAGCCGCAAGGGTTTGGTAATAGTGGTAAAGGTTAATCCGTTGATGTTGATGGGCATGTTGCTGCAAGTTTACTTTGACTTGAAAAATATTTCAAATGTGACATGACAAGAATAGACGATGTGTGAATGGAGTGAGTGTGAGATGTGAATTGAAAATGGAAATAGTTTAAGGGGATTCCACAGGTAATAATGAAGTGTAGGGCTACCATGAATTATCCAAGTGTCGTTGTCGCTTGAGATGCATTTTCGAGACCCACATCATGGTGGGATGGCTGTCGCTGTTGCTGTCATGTCAGTCAGTCTAATTTTGGCATTCTCTATTGTTAGCTATGGGACGAATGTAAGCAAAGGGGTTGGGCCTTGATTGAGAAATATATCCATCCAGATTTAATTTATGTTGATTATGGTTTATTTTCTGCAGTGGATTGTTCTTTGGAATTTGAAGGTGAGGTTTTATTCTTGTACATAGAGTGACTCTAATGGGTTTCACTGAAGGATCCGCTCATAAGAATGAGACTGCTCTCGCAGGAGTCTTCACAGTTTTTACTTTTCGAGGATCATGATTTGCTTCAATTAGCTATAGTTACAAAATAATGTTTGCCCAGTTTTACTTACTTCATCTTAGCTTGTCGTTGTCTTTTTCCTACTCCATTGTTAAATTAAAGGATGATAAGCAAGTATTCTAGAGCGTATTGTATTCTATGGCGTATTTATTCTGATCGTATTGTTTGACTTGTTGAAGGATTTTTAGATCTCAACTGATCATCAAAAAACGACGATTATCTTGGTCTCACTTTGATGTATATTCGACATAGACGTAGGTTAGAGAAACCAAGGGATGAAACGAAACTAGTGATAAGTACGAAAGAGTGACACAAGTATTTTACTCTACGATTTACTCCAATCTTCCTTTTTTTCCCTTTTTTTTTGCGCTTTGATAAACCTCCTATTCCTATTACGATTCCTTTCCTACATACAAATTGCAATTCCACTACTACTATCATGTCAAGCCTGTGTCTACGTACCGAATGTGTATTCTTCAGAACATTAACCGTCAAACGATGAGGTGGAGACAATGGACAAGTTTACTGTGCTGGTCGCTGATAAATTTACGAAAGTAAGCAATGCAAAAGTTATCGTATACTTTGGAGTATGTATACTTTGGTGTATTTTATACGTAGTAGCCAACATGTACCTAAAGAATCAGTCAAGTCAAGTAGTCCAAAAGCCGAACGGGAAGTTTAAATCCATTTTTAAAGCCAAAGTGTCAACTAAAGTTTCTTGTCAGCTAGTACTAGGAAAATTTGGTAATACATAAAATTTAGGCAGATAGGTATGCCTGTAGGCGGACATGTTCGTCGTTTGTAAAAACATTACCTACATGTTTTCATTCATCCAGCGCGGTGTATAAAGTAGGATAAACTGAACCCATGGACTACTGTCGAGTTTTAGAAAAAGTGTTGTTTTTGAGTAGTTCTGATACTCTAGATACTTGGGTAGACGAATGACTCTACCCACTTGTAGTACCTAGTATACCAGGCCTTAATACGTAAACGAGAACAATGTAATCGGCATGTTAACTTTTTTTT
>JAAXYX010006132.1:0-10074 GCA_036851915.1 Ptenothrix huangshanensis
GATTTCATTTAATATTATGCATTTGTACTTGTGTAACATTTTTATAGTTGGGCCAAGCGTAACCGAGCTTAGTGCTGCGAAAGACAAAAAGAATGTGTTTGAGCGTCTCGGTGAGAGTAAGGTATCAAGTTCGACAGAAGAAAAGCCGCCGATGAGCAGCACTTCTTCGGTGGGCTCAAGTTCAAGCCGTTTGGAGAGTACCAAAGATAACTCCAAGGTAATATAATAATTTTTTAAGTTCACATTGTTTAGGCGAATAATTTGATGTGAACTGTAAACAATATGAAGTATATTTTCACTGCTCTATCTCAATGCGGACAATTAAATGGGTGATTGTACTCAACTATTTACGAAGGGCTTTAATATGCAGTCCACTTCATCGCCCACTTATCTACCTAGGTATATTTATCGGGCTAGAGGACAAGAATTGAGATATGCAAATTCAATGAATTTATTTTGTTCTCTTTGACGCATCTATAATGGCATCTATAATGGTTGTTTGTGATTCCAGTTATCTGTGTTTGAAAGACTTGGAGACCGAGGAAGACAGGGGGATAGTTCAAAGACCCCAATTACTTTGAACAGTACTGTTAGTAAACCTCTAATTCAAACCAAAGTTAGCCCCCATCAAGCTGCATCTTTGCCTGTTAAATCAAAATATGATCCAAGAGGTATTAGTTATATTATATTAGTTACATAATACAATCTTCAGCAATTGTTTTCTGGATGTTGATGTTGATAACTTTGAATCGATTGATTTTAGTGTATATGGAAAAAACACTGATGACGATTCCTTCTCGAATTTCGATTCCCTACATTAACAAGTCTCGACTTAAGTCTGAAATAACTGCTCCTGTCACATCATCATCGACTACAACTACTCGAATAATTTCTGCAAAATCTTCTGCTAGCAGCACTCAGTCCCAAAGTAATTTTTTTTAACAATTTAAAAACGTTTTATTTAATTTAGCCCAATTGTTAATTTAACCCGGAGATTGTTTAAGAATAGGCATTTACTGTTTGAGAGATTGGCGTAGTTTTTTTTTGCGAGTATAACCGCGTGGTTTTACACAATCAATTATAATGAGGATGAGGACTTACCTGTTCTGTATGCCAAATGTACTATTTTATTCATTGTGATTTCCAGTATTAGATTCTGTTTTGCTTTGAACATGCACTTAAAGTACTGCACCCTCGAGCTCAATGATCGGGCTTTGTTATTCCCCAGGTTTTGAAAGGATCAGAAAATATTCCAGTTGACAGTATCGTTATTTTTTATAGCAACAAAGATAATGGTAGGTCACGAAAAAGAAGGCACCTACCAAGAAGGAACTGAACACCGACATCGGGATGTTGACGAAGCAGAGAAGAAGAAAGACAAACATGAACACAGTAGAAGTATAAATAGTTACCACCCAGAATGTTCAGGGCAGCGTATCCGTAGTCAAGTTGTCGTGCTCAAAGATACAAAATCTGAATCTAAAATGGATCTGATTGCGAAATATCATGACGTACAGAAAAGAATTCCTGAAGGCAGTAAAGTAAAACATAAGTCTGAAATATTGCAGCATGAAAGTTCGGACTCTCTACTTCCCGAAACACTTAAAGTCAGAATGCAATCTACGGTTTTCAAACCAAAGAACAGGGTCGAGTCTGAAGTTCACTTGCCGGAAAAAATTAGAAGAGATTATCAGCGTGACAAGCATGTTCAAGATATAAGGCAGATTTCACGTTGCAGTGATGAACGTGAATACGAAAAGCGTCGAAAGAGTAGTCGGGAGTCTGACTTCAAGGGGAAGGATATTGCACTAAAATCGGAGTCAGCAAAATCAAAATTATCAAAATCTCGCGAATCAGATTTGTGTGAACGAAGTCGCACTGCAAAGAAGCAAGAAGGTAGCAGGCGTTCAAGGCGAAGTCGTAGCAAAGATATGGATCATACAAAGCGCAAAGTGGTTTCCAATCGTCCCAAAGAAAAAAAGATACATCGGAGTAGAAGTGTGGAAAAAAGCGTCAAAAATGAAAATCTAAATCATGTTCGTGATTCCAGTGATAGTGAAGGTGACTTATCTAATAAAGCTAAACGTGTTAACGTTAAACTAATCTGCGAAAGAGATCGTCTGTCTTTCAGTAAGAACTCGAATATTTCACTTGCTAGTTCTCGTGATGACCGCAATGAAATTGAAAATATAAGTCGAAATGACCGTAAATTAAGGAACAGTCCTGTGAAAAATGTTGAAAAGTATGCAACAATTCCATGCACTGTTACCAGTCAGTCAGCGTCAGAGAAATCAATAAAACAGCAGCAAGTTATATTTGAAGATAAATTGGATCGAAGTAAACATGAGTCCGCCAAAGTTTCTCAAATTGAGCAAGTCGTGAAGTACGAAAGTAATTTGGTCCCAGTTCCACCGTGTGCTCTAGAAAGATTTGAAGTATCGAAGGGTCACATGAGTGACAAATATCTGAAACAAACATACGTTATTATTAATGATAAATATGGTGCTCAGGATTCATGTGTAACTGACAGTGATAAAAAAATCGAAGAAATGAGTATAAATGATCAAAAGATCAAAAGTCCTAGAACTTCGTTTCCTGCTGATGAATCCGAATGTCAGAAAAAGAGACAAATACCACAGAAGGATAATACATTTGTTCTACCAGCTTACGACAAAATGAAGGACCATTTTACTCATGACAGTATTACTGAACCTAGTGATTCAAATGAGCACCAACGTTTGAGTTCTGAGCCTTTCGATCATCGTAGTAGGTCAAAATCAATAAACCAAGGGAAGAAACGAGACTTCAAGCATGAAGAGGAAAATTCTCGTGTTCATAAAAATAGTCGAAGTGAAATACACAATGATCGCCGAGCTGCTTTTGATTACAGTACTACTTTTGTCCGAGAGAGGAATATTATAGAATATAATTACTCGGGTGAAGAAATTATCAGAATTGCGCGACCACCTAGCGATAAAGATGGTTATGTTCCAGATGATAAAAGCATGAAGATGATGGCTAAAATGGGTTGGGCTCCTGGTCGCGGTTTAGGGAAGCATAATCAAGGGAGAAAAGCTGCTCTTGAAAACGGAAAAGCACGACTCAATAATTTTGGTTTAGGATTCGGACGAAAATAGTTTGTCCTGTTGTAGGCCTTTCAGATATTACTGAATTCAATTACACATTAGTATATATATTTATTTAAAGGACTGCAGCTTAATTTTCGCAACTTAGGATAGTATTTACGTTTATAGTTTGTTTTATTTTTAATATTTATTGTCGTTTTCAGTGCTCGTGTCGCATTTCTAATTGAATTTACGGTTTAAGTTCTTGTGATGATTTGATATTTATGGAGAATGTATACCTACTTGATTGAACGTTACTTGACTTCTGTTGCCTTTGAAATTCAACTGGTGCTTGGTAGCTTTGTGCTAAATCTCACTCTGCAATAGCTATTGGTGTATCTGGTAGCTTGTTTATTTAGACCTCCAATAATTTTACTAAATCTTTCTCCATACTGCTCGTCTCTTACATGTAATGGATTGTTTCAAAGTCTGATTTCGGGTTGAGATGTTGTTTATGTATTTTAAAACTATTATGAGAGCGAGACTGGATTTCATGTTGTGTTTAAATGTACGGTTTATAAGGTATATATGATATATACTGATTATATACGAAAATATGTGTCTCAAAATTGGTTCAGATTGGTCCATTGAAAAATAAATACAGTTTGATCCATATTATGTTATGCAATATGCAACCAGTTGTTAAAAGTCTTGGCACGAAATGGCATTGGCATTGTTTCAGCTTTTACAATGTAACATACCTAATATGAATTTCATCATCTGGCATCTGGTTTGATCTACCTTCTACTATGTAGACTCCCTTACTTTTTTGACCTCTCCAGTAGATTTTGACTTTTGATTTACTGTTATTTTTCATTACTCCGTGGTTTTTTATGTAGTTTAAATTGTACATTGCATAAATAATGGTGCAACCTGTAACCTGGTGTTTTAGTCTATTGGACATACGAACGCTATTAACATTGGAGGTAATTTTTTCTGTGTAATATTAACCTACAGGAGAATCAACATTTCGCCCACCAAAAGAATTATTGACGCGATCTTTGCCGACTAAATATTATGTGGAAGACGCTCATCAAAGTCCACGAGTACGTTTTAGAGGAATCTCGGACATTGAAGCTTCGCTCCACGATGCCAAACCTGCATCATCGTCAACGCCTTCCTTAAACAGCAAAGTAAATTTTCAACAATATTTGCATGCTGCTACAAATTTATGCTTTCTTCCGGCGGTGTGGTTGGTTTTTCATTTCTTTAAAATAGCTCTATGTACCTAATTGCCGTGAAACTCTTTTTAGACTTCTTCACAAGATAAATGGAAGGATGCCGGTCCAGTAGATGGACAAGTTTTACAAACGATTCGGATGCCGAGTAAAAATAAGGGGAAAGTTATTGTGAAAAGACTTATTTACAAGAAGATTCCGAAGTCAGCAACTGCCACATCAAACTTTGATTTAGATCTCTTACCTGATATTGACGATCCCCTGGCTGATTGCTATCAAGATGTAGAATAAATTTTACCTAATTATTTTATCTGTTATGCTTTAAAGTCCCCTTCGTGTGGTTATTTTCAAATTTAGGCCAGCATCTACGTCTGGGGGATTACTGCTTACTAATTACTAATCATTGTTCCCTGCTTAGGGTATCTTTTAGCTTTCATATTAATGTGCTTCAATAATACTGATTGACTTTGTTTTGTGCCTTTATGTTTTGGGTTAGAAATAATTACAAAAACATTCTATTGTTTGTCTTTAGTATATAGTCATATAATTTGCTCTTATTTTTGGTTTTGCATATAATTATATGTTAGTATTTTTGCATAAGACTAAATTATACGTGGTAATTTAATTAGAGCTGTGCGTAAAATCAAAATACAGTATCGCTAATGGATACTGCACTAAAAAAATGATACTTGATTTTCTTCATTCACTTCCCACACATGTGAATAAATGTCATTTAATAAAATACAATGTGTATAAACTTTTAAAGTTTAAATAATAAAGTCCCAGCTGAGTACATGGAAAGATGAGTACTGCAAAAATTTAGATAGAG
This sequence comes from Ptenothrix huangshanensis, assembly GCA_036851915.1. Classification (NCBI taxonomy): domain Eukaryota; kingdom Metazoa; phylum Arthropoda; class Collembola; order Symphypleona; family Dicyrtomidae; genus Ptenothrix; species Ptenothrix huangshanensis. The sequence goes on from JAAXYX010006132.1 coordinate 5,133, forward strand.
TACTTTAATCTTATATGTGGAAAAGGGTTTGGTACATCATTTGAACTTGAAGCAAAGCAATAATTTGTGATACATTCATACATACACCGAGATGATTTTTGCTTTTGTTCGAAAAAAGTGTGAAGCAATATATAATGCATTTATTTGGTCTCAGAACGACTGACATTGCAGAGAATTAGGAAATCCAAATGCCGTTCCATCACGTATTGTTGCCCTCGTTTCCTTCCGTGTTCATACGAACAGCTCGCTTGTTATCGATGATTTCTACAGGGGTAGTTGCAGGTTGAAGACAGTTATTAACCATGACACGAGCCAAGTTGGGTACTTCGATACTCCAATTGCGACTCCGATCAATCTTGTTTGCAAGAAATTGTGCCACACTTTCCAACATTCTTGATTCAGTGCGGTTACAAACAAGAAGTCCGGGACGCCAAATACTTAGCCGGGCAAATCCCAATTCCGTAATTTCGTGCTCAACTTGTCCTTTGACACGAGGATACAAAAAATACGAATCCTTATTGGCCCCTTGAGATGAGACTAAATTGAAGTGTTTGCATCCTCCAGATTTAGCCGAGGTAGCTGCAGCCATTACATAGTCATGGTCTACACGGATAAAACCATCATGACCAGATTTGCCTCTAGTGGTTCCCAATGCACAAAATCCGACATCAAATCCTGCGAAATCTGCGACGTGATCCGTGCTCAACTTTTCGAAGTCAACTATTTTCTGCTCAAATTTTGAGTAGTCAGTGCCCGGTTCTTGATCTTGCGAGAAATCGATTTTTCGTCTGGTCATCAAGGTGACACGCTCAAACGAACTCTTTTTGGCTAATTCTTTCACAATAGCCTTTCCCATTTCTCCCGTCGCTCCGAGAACAAAAGCACTTAGCCTTTCTGACATCGCGATCGCACAATATTTTTCTTTAGTATACGATGCAATTAATTCCTGGATACCCAATTTTGAGTAGTCAGTGCCCGGTTCTTGATCTTGCGAGAAATCGATTTTTCGTCTGGTCATCAAGGTGACACGCTCAAACGAACTCTTTTTGGCAAATTCTTTCACAATAGCCTTTCCCACTTCTCCCGTTGCTCCGATAACAAAAGCACTTAGCCTTTCTGACATCGCGATTGCACAATATTTTTCTTTAGTAAACGATGCAATTAATTCCCGAATGCCCAATTTTGACTGAGTATTTCTCTCCAATCTATATGGTGATGTTGCAAAAGTGGCTGAAAAATGCAGCAATATAACCACAGTGAATATAAATGGTCTCAAGGTCATTTCACAAAAATTAGCTGATTAATTTACTGAACTTTGCACAAATATAATATGTTTCCTGAAACATATAATATAGACACATTTAATGGCAAATCACAAACACTTAGGTGTACGAATGGTAAAAGGTGCACGTTTCTAGAAGGGAGGTTTATTGTATCACTCGAAGAAGCTCTAAGGTGGTTATGGATAAAATAGATTTTGAAGTTTGAACGTTAGACCGGAGATATGATGCAATAAACAATCAACATTAGTGTGATTATATTTTAACTAAATTGTGAGTATACGTGCATATGACATACTACGTAGAACAAAGATTCAATAATTAATAATAATCACCTAATTACTCACTACGTAGTGTTTTGTATAGAGGAGGTTTATTATATCACTCGAAGCTCTAAGGTGGATCTGGATAAAATAGATTTTGCAATTTAGACTGGAGGTAAGATGCAATGTGAACAATAATATGATTATATTAAAACTAAATTATGAGTATACATATATGACAAAGTGTGCAGAACAACGATTAGATTATTAATAATAACTGATTGATTACTCACACCGCGGTACTTTTTACAGTGAATTGGCAATTGATAACATGGTTGAACAACTTTTTTATTCCGCTGGGAACAAGCGAGGATATGCTTAGTTATTAAATTAATCAGCTTATTTTTATGTTTTGTTGAATTTGGAGATTCCAAGCTATAGTTTCTTCTTATCAATTAACTTCCGACTTGAAATCGCAACAAAAAAGGAAGCAGCTTCTACCTACCTGCCGCTTGTCAGAGAGTTTATAGCACTTGTGTAGTGAGTAGTGGTTACACCTACATGGACGTAATACCACCTACCTAGGGCAAAATAATATTGTTAGACACATTTTGCGATTACTACATTTTGCGATTACTACATTTTGCATGAGAAACACTGTTCAATGTTCAACGTTTAAAATCATTCTGACAACTGAGGATTGATTATTGACTGTCGCATGGTATTTTTCTAAGGTATTGTGGATTCATTAGAGGAGCAGGCAACACCTACCTGTAGCTTGCGCTTTTTGAGTGAAATGTAATTATACCAGACAACAGCCTCTGGTATGTAATTAATGGAAGTCACTTGATAACTGATCTGATTGTAACTTGTGGTTGCTGGAATTGACACTTAAGTACGTAAGTTTTTGTCCAGACTATAGTACCGCCGCGGTGTTGGGTTTACAACATAATTATTTGCATTGACAGGGCACAGGGACGTAATGTAATAAGGTGTTGCTTCTGCCGATTCCCGAGGTCCCGACTTGACACTCGAAATCTGACGGTAAAGCCCAAGTTCAAGTTGGAAGTAGTAAAATATGCACTGCTTTACAGCGACTGTAATGAAACTTGGACACGAAAGAAACTTAAAAAGCACAATCATGCACTATCGAAGGAACGGGAGATTGAGCAAGCTTTAGCATGTCTGCACACTGCACGCTTACATTTCTACCCGGCAGACCCGGCTGCCTATACTTCGTCTCTCTACCTTTAAACTTTTGTAATGTTATCTCAGAGCAATAAAACTATTACATATAATCAATTGCAATTACAATTATTCATTTTATAAATTTAGGAATAGCAGATGATTGCATTAAGTTTTGGTTAGGCTAGATTAAAAATTAATGCAAGATAGCACTCATTTCCTCCTTACAAATACTTCAGATGTTTAACCTTTTAAGGACGGCTTATATAAGAAAAACTAACATGGTGCTTTATAGAAATAACATAGGCACTTGTCGTCCTTAAAACGTGAATACACGTTATGCTATTATTTTTTCGTTTCAACCGAACAATTTACTATGTATTGTATTATTGTTTAAAAAACCAAATGCTAACGAAAACCATCCTGTGATTTCTCTGCGTTATGAACTTGTTGGAAAGATTGCCTCATTATCTTTTCGTTGTACCTAACGTTAAATTGTAATGACAATTATGGCTGTAATCGGGGTAACAAGAAAATTGAGAAAGGTTGAGGTCATGGAATATGCCACGCCAATATGGGAGGGGGGGAATTTAGCGTGACACTAGTGGCAAAAACATCGAAAATCTAAAGTTACACGGAATTTATTTACGATATCCATTGTTGCTCCTGTAGATTCAGTAGGTATGTGCTTTTAACTTCCAATTATAGACTATATCGTCGATTAAAAATCAAAATGAGACAAGTTCAAAAATTGTTAGAAACTAAATGAGGCACGTTACATGAATTTTGTAAATGTAAAATGAGGGGAATACTGTTTACACATTTTCATGGTGCATAATAAATATAGGCTCTATGACTGGGGTGATGTAAGTTTGTAGTAGCATGGAATGGTGGACAAAGGTCGGCCATCTTAGGAGACAGCTAAGTAAGTTTACAGACCTGCTGCCATCATATTGGAGGCCAGCTCTCGTTGTGCATAATCGTAGGATTGACCCGGCTATTATTAGAATAGAGACAGGCTAACTTTAGAGGAAGGCTCTTATTACAAGTTTTGCTTTACGTATCTTTTAACTTTCAGATCAAGATGTTTCAGCGATACTTATTTGCCTTTTTCTTTATGCCGTTATGTTTGTGGGTCAGAAATAATTACAAGAACGTCATACTGTTTGTCTTTAGTTTAGTTGTTTCATTTGCTCTTGTTTATGATTGTTGTTCATATACATAATTATAATCAGTATTTTTGCATTAAGACATTTATACGTGGTAATATAATTTAAAGCTGTGCGTAACATCGTAATACAGTGTCGCTAATTATTAATCCATTAAATACTTGATTATCTTCATTCACTGTCCACACATATGAATGGATGTCATTTAATAAAATACAATGTATGTAAACTTTTAAAGTTTAAATAATAAAGTACATATGAAAAAAAATCTGATACAGTAGGCACTTATATTTTTTATCTTTGGAAAAGGGTATGGTAGATGATTTGAATACGAAACAAAGCAATAATTTGTGAAGCATATACACACCGAGATAATTTTTGCTTTTGTTCGAAAAAAAGGTGCATCACAAAATTCATTAGATTTGGTCTCGAAGATTAGTTAACCACGACTGATACTGCAGGGAATTAGGAAATCCGAATGCAGTTCTACTTACGTATTTTTGTTCTCTTTTGCTGATAAGTTCACCCTAAATGCTCCCTTGTTGTCGAAGATTTCCACAGGGGTAGTTGCAGGTTGAAGACAGTTATCAACAATAACACGAGCCAAGTTGGGTATTTCGACACTCCAACTGCGGCTCCGATCTATCTTGTCTGCAAGAAATTTCACCACACGTTCCAGCATTCCTGCTTCAGGGCGTTTGCAAAGAAGAACTCCGGGACGATAAATACTTAGCCGGGCAAATCCCAATTCCGTTAATTCGTGCTCAACTTGTCCTTTGATACGAGTATACAAAAAATATGAATCCTTATTGGCCCCTATAGCTGTTACTATATTGAAGTGTTTGCATCCTCCCGATTTAGCCGAGTTAGCTGCAGCCATTACATAGTCATGGTCTACACGGATATAACCATCATTACCAGCTCAGGCTCTAGTGTTTCCCAGTGCACAAAATCCGACATCAAATCCTGCGAAATCTGCGACGTGATCTGTGCTCAATTTTTCGAAGTCAACTATTTTCTGCTCAAATTTTGAGTAGTCAGTGCC
>JAAXYX010006133.1:0-10070 GCA_036851915.1 Ptenothrix huangshanensis
AAGCATCTTATTAACCGGTTTTTCGAAAGCGTAAAAATCTTGAAAAAACAACTGTTTTTAGGAGTTAACATATTTTTAAAACATCTTTTCAAAAAGAGCGAAAATGAGTTAAAAACAACCTTGCTCAAAGTGCAAAAATGTATTAATGCATTCCGTGATATATGCAGCTCTTCTAAAATATGCAAAAATCCTACTAACATTACTATTCTAACATCTTTCAAACCGCCATTTCGAAAACTAAAACTCTCTTGAGCAACTTTTCTAAAATACAGCGAACGGTGAAGTATCAAACACAATTTTTGATAAGAACAATCAAGGATCCTCATATTATAAATCTAGCGTATACAGTAGGTAATACCCATGCTCTCATTTCTCAATTTTAACCAGAACAAGCATCCTTACACCCACAGTCATAACTTGAAAAGACAAACATCATGCTGTCTGATTTAGAATTAATTACAAACTAAAATTCCAACTAATCTTAGAAGAGAATCTTGATGGTGCCGCGCAATTCTTGGGAATATAATCCTCCCTACTCTCTTTATTGACAGTCGTAATCCCTCCTTTCCTAGTCGTTTTAGTGGAATAACTGAGTACAGTTGAACACCTAACAACCTAAAATGTATAATTCACCTTTGTAGACATTCCTACTTGGTTATTGGTTGTTTACAATTAGACGTGGATAATTAATTACCAGGAATTACCTGACGTCAATGAATACGGGAGTTGCCGGCTGGCATGGTGGAGGTAGCAAGGTAGACGGCGAGGATAATTGCAAAAGGTTGGAAATGACAATTATCCATTGTCAGTGGCAGGCTGTTTGTAATTAATCCACGCGTATATATTTATCTTACTAAGAATTAATTCAGGCTTTACTATTATTACCTTCGTGGACTTTGGAATTTCCTTCAAGAGTCCAAGTACAAGAGAGCGGAGAAATTCTCTACTCTGCTACATACAAGGGAAGTGACCTCTGACCTTACATGTACATCCCGACAATTTCCATTAAAAGCCGTGGAGATTATAAAGCCATCTCTTCCCGAACATATTTTCAAATTCTGCTGGGCCAATAGGAATTGTGTTTTGTTTACCTTTGATGTGATGGAACAAGTAAAAACCAGATGGAAAATAAAGTAAACAGGACTTCCATATTTATTTTTCATCTTCCTCTCAATACAACCAGGAACTAAATAAATGTGTACATAGGGTCAGGGGAATATTGTCCAGGAATTCAACAGATATGCTCCCAATTCGGACATTCGGAGGCACACAGAAAGTAAATCAAATTATGAATTATCATAGAGACAAGGACGGACGGAGTAGGAATGCGAGCGGAAATACCTACTAACGCATGGGAAATACGATACACGGTGCAGATATTTGCAACAGCAAATACGCAGCATTTCAACATTTCCACTTCTCATGCAGCCATCGATATTTCCTTTTACTTTTCGCATCGTTTTAGCCTCACATCAATTAGGAAATTACACAACGTTAGTCAATAAAAATATGTAGGTACTTGGCAAATGCATGGGACATGATACAGTTCTATAGATGAGCTTCTCGTGGAGTGTGCAAAATGAAACATATGTTGTTTCATTGATCAAGAGTCGAGTTTAGAAGTTAAGGTACACAAAATAGTATTCTGCAGGAAGAGCTCTGAAAAGTGTAGTCAAAATACTCACGTAGGTAGATAAAAATATTACCAGTGCTGTTTTAAATGCGCAATATGGTCAACAAGTATCTTTTCCGAGAGCTCTAAGTGGAACTATGCAGCCTTGATAAGAGCGTGGTATGGTTTTTTCCTTTCTAAATCAACTAAAAGATTTAATTACACCTTTTTGGAAAGACACAGGAAAAACGACTCCGTTTACATCCTTTTGAAAAATTCCACTAGATCTTTGAAATAGAGTCAAACATCTTTGCGAGAAAATGAAAAATAACTTTTTGAAACCGAGCAAAAGAGTTTTTCAAAAGTAAGTTATAAAAACTATTTCCAAAAACAACAAAAACTGGTTTTGAAACAATAAATTTTAAAAACAACTTTTGGAAAATAGGAAAAAGCTGTAAAAATAACTTCACAAAAAAGAGGAAAGAGCTACTACAGCAATTTTTGAAAAAAAGCAAAACATTTTGTGTAGCAACTTTTTGAAAACGGTCAAAAATATCATTAAAACAACTTTTTTAAAAAGGTACGAAAAACTTAAATCACAACTTTTCAAACCAATGCGAATTCTTGAGAAACAACATTTGAAATAGAGTAAACAATTATAAATGCATGCACACAGCCACCAATAAACGATCAACCGTCATTTCAAAGAATCTCCAAGAATCTCTTTCTCCAACAATTAATTCCTATACCTGCCACTAACAAATGTCAGTACACCGCATTACCCCCACAAAAGCCTCAGCTCCCGTAGAAACTCAATGGGGTAATCTAATTCACAATTCTAACCTAGATGTCGTATCTACATACACAGTTAGTAGTCTTAAGAATGCAAGTTAATTAATTACACTGAAGGTGCTGGTGCTAACAAATGTTCCGTTACAAATTACAACACAACTGGAGCTATATAAATAAATTAGGTATCATCATATGTACTATTACAATTATAGGTATAACTGTCTGTATTTATGTATATGTCTTTGGATGGAAGGGAAGTGTGAGTGAGTCTAAATATAATTTAACAAGGTACATAATAACCACAAACAAATGGCTGTATAATTAAGCAATTTAAGTGTTTAAACTGGAAAAAAAATAGTTATGCTTATTCATGCTGGTAGCTTTATTTGGATTTGTGTAACTAACAATATTACATAGATAACTATATATCCGTAAGCCTAGACCTAGAGTTGGTGTTGGTAACTCTTTGTTACCTCCAGTTAGTTGGCAAGGAAGAATAATAAAAATCAAAGCGTAAGGTGATAATAAGTAGGCAGAAAAACCAAAGCAACTGCTACAAGTGCTATTGTGTCACCTGCTAAAAATAGACTACTCTCTAGCAATAGTATCTGTGTCAGTGTCAGTGTCAACGTCGATGTCAGTGTCAATGTCAATGTTCTCCCTCACCTTAGGCACATTAAAATAGATCTCATACAAATCTTCCCCTTAATATATTTCTAAGTAATTAACAAGCAAATCATATCATCGTCCAAAGCAAACATATCAACCTCAAAAAACTTCACAATGCATCTTTCACTTTCACACCCTCATCGGCTTCAGCTTTCTCCAAAATCTCCCACAGAAACAGAAAATCGTTTGCAAACATTTCCTCAATTCACTTTGACTTTCTCCACGAGACTTTGTTGACTTGACCTTACTTAAAAAAGAAACGAAATCAAATCAAGACAAGAAAGCAAAGGACGATCTAAAACGAGTACCCGAAATTGCTGTGTAATTAATTGTAAAGTAAGAAAAACTGGGCAACTTCACATATCAGAATTGACGAGCACAAGAACAAGTGTGATTAAAATCTACAATTAGACATGATAATTAGGAAAATTAGAACAAATAAATTATATGAGGACACAAAAAAATCAAAAATTATGCTTATATTCTATCATGACATGAATTACTTATTCAAATTCGACCCGTCATAATGATGCATATCAATATTTAAAATTAAATTTAGCGCTCTAATTATAATTGGAAAAATCAAGCAAAAATCGCCTCCTACCCATATGCATAGTTAATTAGTCAAATCATATCATTTTTTCTTAACAAGTATAATTACTACGTAAACCAAACTTGCATGTTCAAACTGGAAACTTTGCTCTCTCGAACCGCGCGCGGGGTTTTAAATAAATCCAGGACAAATAAAAAGGCAAAATCCCGCGCAGACTCAGATGAGAGGAAATTCAAAGTACATACCTAGATCTTGACGGGAAAACAAAGGCAAACAAGAAACAAGTAACTGCAAAATCAAAAGCACACAGCTAAAACAATGAGCACCATAACATATCAAGGAAATATGGGTAGGCTATTATGTAATTACTAATTATAATTAACTATTTAGTCATAAGTATAATTAGGATTAAGAAACCTGTATAATTATATGTTTAATTAACAAATCGTTGGTCGTTTTACCTGTCAGAAATACCTGCTGCTATTCTTATGACTATTATTAATTATACCAATAATTATAACTGCTACATAATTAACTACCTGTCTGTCTTTACTATCCTTAAACCCATAATTATACTGGTACTATATACCAAACTACATATAGGCAGTGAAAGGAAGAGAGTGAGAGTCCCTGCTTCTCCATCTCCATACTCCAACGTGTCTCCAAAAAGAGGACAAGAGAAGACGATGAAGAAGAAGGTGACAATTATTTTAACTAACTTTAAAAACTTGAACTAACGTAATCGTAAGTGACTAATGGTAAAATTAAAGTGTATAATGTAAATTGTAATTATTTGATTATCGTTGTCTTTGATTCCTTACACTTTTAGTAGGTATAACAACTATAATTATCATAATTACAATTACACTTAACACTATTCAAAGTGTCTAGCTGTGTATGAGTTATGTACATCTGTATTGAATAGTTACTATGTACATATATGGCTATATAAATATATTCTGCATAATGATATATACTTAGATAGGTACATTTAAATGTAAGTTTATCTTAAATCAGTTGGGGAAAGTTATGCATTTAATTGTAATTAAAAGATAATATACTAACATTGTACAGAGACAGAGCGTGTCAATTACATATGTGTAGCACTATCTTTATCATTATCATCCTTTATTCAGCCTGCATCAATTTCATTCTAAAATCCTCCGAGCTCCCTCGACTTGCTTTCCATTTCAATAATTAATTACAATTATTAGTCAACTAGTACAACAAATCTACGTCTATACATATTTAAATAAATATATATTTCTATTCTATTTCTACCATCATTCATGACCTTGACACGTTGACGAGTTCATTGATTATTACCTATACTTAAACAACTCATTTAATTACTTACTTTTCCAAGGAATTCCAACATTAGTTTTTTAATTATGACACAAACATACAGTTAGTGTAGTATTTGTAGTGTTATAGAATAGTTAGAAAATGATTAGTCTGCTAGCAAGACATTTGTATTTTAAAATTTTAAAACTTTGACACTTTGACATTTTGCATTTTTTGAATGTTGACTTTAAATTCTCCCGCGCATTTTCTTTGGTACAAGTGATGTCTACTGTGGGTATTTGTTACTACCATGGACAACTGTGCTTTTAAGTACGTAAAGTGTCTGAAACTATGCAGATTTAAAGTAAAGCAAAAATGATGTACCTATATCAATGGAATCTACATATATAGTACACTGTGTAGCTCATGATTATGTAGTTTTATGTGTAAATGTCTACTCTTTCGCTTTTCATAGTTTGCAACAATATTTATGTACTCATCTATAATTAGCTAAAACCATAATTAAATGTAGATAAAGTACATTTAAGCTCCAAGTCAACTACAAGACAATGACAATGACAAGACAATGGCAATGGTCAACTGCACATTATCATGTCGAAAATGATCATTGTGTAACCGTAATCGTAAAAGTAACCGTAAACATAAACGTATAAGAGTAACCGTAACCGTAATCGTAAGTATGGTCAATAAAGAGTCGTTTCATTGTAATTGCTTCAATTTACCACAAGTTCTAAGTCATTTCCCATCATCATTAGATGTGCACTCATCGACTCATCAATCAATGGCAAGAATTCAAAATCCGAATGCGCAAACAAGCATGTCTTTTACATGCATAGAGTACACTGGCAAAATTGGTGTATCTAAAACTAAAAAATACTTCTGATTGCATTTAGTTTAATTATGAACGCAGTTAGAATGTATCTAAAATTCAAAACTGCTTTCTGAAATGCATCGAAAGTTCATCTCACCCTCCAAGATATGTGTTTTTCATTCGTTTGTAAGTACATTACTGAAAAACTTTGAAAAAAACGTACGAAAAAATCAAAAATAAGCTTTAAACACGTGAAATAAAAAATAGATGCTGTTAAGAATTCTAAAATTAAAAAATTAAACTGTTTCTCCATCTGTCTCCATATCTCGAAGTCTAACATGTTTTTTGCCGAGTTTGTGATACACTTAATATCCATCCTAATCCTAACAGCAGTCATGATAGTTATTACAATTATGCATACGTGTAGGTATTTGGCATTTTGCAAGATATATTGTATAGTTTTAACAGTGTAAAACTTTGAAAAAAACGTGCGAAAAAATCAAAAATAAGCTTTAAACACGTGAAATAAAAAATAGATGCTGTTAAGAATTCTAAAATTAAAAAATTAAACTGTTTCTCCATCTGTTTCCATATCTCGAGGTCTAACATGTTTTTTAACGAGTTTGTGATACACTTAATATCCATCGTAATCCTAACAGCAGTCATGATAGTTATTACAATTATGCATACGTGTAGGTATTTGGCATTTTGCAAGATATATTGTATAGTTTTAACAGTGTATATGCATGGATGCTCCATCTTCAAACTTGTTCAAGGTCCTTCTCTGAGGAATTCAAGAGAAGTCAAACCATTGAAAAAACTCGAGGGACGCAATGGTAATTAATTATTTAAACAAGGACTTTCACCTGAGGCTTGTCGAATTGCTGGAATTTTTCAAGTGTGTAGAAAATGTCCTTCTTCAGACGCTGGAATTGAATTTGAGGAAATGTGCTTGACATCATTTGACTGGATCTTATCAAGAAGTCCTTCCTTGCATGGGCGGAAAAGATCAACTGTGATTATTTGCTGTTGCGGTTACTGAATTGTGAAGGAAGGAAGGAACAAGTAGGTGGGTAATAGATTCTCGGCTCAAGAGCACAATTGATTTCCGCAGTGGCATTTCCAGTCGAAAAGATATCGGATCGACATCAACATCAAGTTTCACAAGGACTCTCTAAATTCTCCCGCACTCCACGCCGAAGGTGATTGATGGTGGACCTATTGTTAGTATGCAGTGCTTATAGCGTACATACACATACCTCTCAGTTCGGGTAAAGTCACAATGGCATGGGAGCATTGGAGCATTCATGATTTCGGTATGTAACTTGTAGGCAGGTGAAGACATGCGAGCGAGAGGATTATTGTGGTTACCTAATGCATTGTGGTTGTTTTTGGTGGAAGCGTAATGGCGTGTTGTGCATTCTAATTATTTATTTATTGCCCCATAAATCCATGCATAATTGCCAATGCCAAGTGGGAGGCGAAATCACATGAAATCAGTCCATAACAACAAACACAGGGATGACGTCATGGAAATGCACAGTTTTGCAGTCGGATTCTGCACCAGATACACTTCTTCACCACTGATTACCTGGGCAAGGTATGACGTAAGAAAGGTACCTAGGTTGGTTGTTGACGATGCGTTGCGGTGCAAAGTGGACTATCTAAATGTGGAACAGACAAAATTCAGTTAATTAGTAAATATAGTAGGTACATTAAAGTGCATTTTCAAGAACTTCCGTAATGCTTATGAACCTAGGTAGGTAGTTTTGCTCTCGTATTACCTACCATAAGTTGTTTTGTTGTTGACATTTTTCCAGAATACATGAGTGGAAACGTTTTCCATCTCAATGCCGTATAACGTTACTTGTATTTTTTGCATGTATTGTATAAATGACTGCGTTTTCAGTATAAGGAATTAAGGCAACTATGTGCAAAACGTTTTCATTTCAAAATATGCTTCATTTCATGCCATTTCATTAAAGCAAAACTTCATACATTTCTATACAGTAAAGACATCTGACACTATGTATTTGCTACTGATTCAATGTAATACTGTTTTCAAAAAAAGTACAAAATGTAGTTTTTTTAAATTGCCAATTGTAGCAGATCACTTGTTTTATTACCACAAAATTAAATTATTACAAATAAATTCATGTTTTCAACGGATTACGTGGTTCACTTTTTATTTTCTTTAAAGTAAGCGCAAGCTTTCGGTCTTCAAGCAGAAACCTTCTTCAGGCAAGATTCAAAGATTTAATGAATTTAAACACAAAATTATTACAGTTTTAAAAGAAAGGTCCGATTTCTAAACTTTATTGTTTGTAAAAGGTGCAAAACGTCGTACATAGAATTTAAAGAAAATGAACCGCAAACCGATACGAATTACTTTTTAGGGAAATTCAAAAAGTCCCAAATGCAAAAATCTATAAACCTTAATAAAATTTTCACATTTTTAAATTGTATGTTTCAAAGGGAATTAGGCATTTGAACCACTTTTGTAATAACAAAAATCATTAACTGCTACTATTTTCAACAACTAAAGCTCATTACAATTACTCGAATATTTCAGACTGGTGGTTGCGTGGTGAAAAATAATGGGGTGGACGGTTTACTATAATTGCTCAAAGTTGTTGTTGGTTGTTGTACATTCAACTTGTCTGCATATCTGGCTCAATATCTTACTACTAGTACTACGGATTGCGAAACGCATGAAAGTCGAAAGGGAGTGCGAGAGAGAAATGGAGACGGTAATTCCAAACAAAGGAACAAATAATTGTTTTCTGTCCACACACGCTCTGCTTTGGTTTGTGTTTACACTCGACAACTTATTTCGGGTACTTTCCTTCTGTTTACAACTGCAATGTGCGGGCAGGCACGTATTTTACAACTCCTTATTCTAATCTCCTTTCCATGCTCTTTCTCTCTGTGCTGGTTTCTCACTCTGTGTGCAGACAAAGCGAAAGGAAAATGCGACTTCTTCTGTTTTGCCTTTATTCCCAATTTCATTTGATTTTATTGCATGGAGAAAGCAATTTGGTATAAAGAAGGAATAAAGGAGTCGTCGTGGGGAATATATTGGCTTCATATTGCCTTTAACTTGTTCCCTATGTAAAGTGACTATGGCGTATTTGAGGGGCTGCCCACTAGTCGTTTCTACTTGTTGGGGTTGGCTATGAACCCCTTTCGGCAAATGAGTGACGTATTTCATTTCCACATTAACCATTGTAGATGTAAGCATAAAATACCGAAATTATTGCACCTTCAAAAACGGGAAAATTGTGAAAAATCATCTTTTTCCATGTTTTTACGTATCAGCATAATCGTTCGAAAATGTTTCAAAATTTCTAATTTCATTTTTTCAAAAGGGTTCATCATTACGACTAGAATCGAACGGCTCTGATTTCGATTTCAAAAAAGGTACAAAGCGCCCTACTCACATTGCTGATTACTTATTAATTAATAGTAAAAATTATAGTTTAAAATTTAAAATAATTCTACCTTATCAAAGTTTTAAAGAGTTCCTAGACTTTGAGAAGATACGAAACGTTCAAATTGAGCGATTTCAGAAAAGTCATTTCCCACCAATCAATCGACTAAATACGGTATCCTTGTTTTTTGGAAAATATAAAAATGAAATAAAAAATTAGCAATTATGGTTTATAAAATTATTCGCCAAACTAGTGATGTTGGTGTTTACTTGATAATAAGACTGAAGTTATTTGTCAACTTCAACAGGAAAGGGTTATCCCAAATGACCAAAAGTTATTAACGTGTTTAATGCACGCGCCCAAGACAGTAGATTGTACTGTGATTGTGTGGATTGGTTTATGAGGTTTGTACATAGTGAGCGGAACGGGAAGAAACGAGTTCTAATATTAGATTTGAATTGCAGACACTTTTTCCTCACTCTCACTATAACACTACCTTTCATCATCGCCACCCACTGCGAAAATTTCATTTTGATTTTACCAAATTTATTTCACGCCCGAAAATTCCATCTTAATCGCTTTATTATGCTGACGTGACGGCCGGCAAGGGATCGACCAAAACTATGCACAGTTAATGCCAAAGAAGCGTAAGCTAAGGCCAGAGCCAGAACCAGCACCAAAACCAAATCTTACACTTTTACACATGTCTACTTCCTCCCTACCTGTATCCCAAAAGACAGAAAGAAACGAAATCTATGATTATGATTACAATTACATACCACAGACAATAGCATTTCTTGTTTTTGCGGCTGCTAGACAAGTCTCTACAGTCTCAGAGACTACACTTTCTAAAATTGAAGCACTACAGACATGTAAAGTACGGAAAAACTGGGTTCA
>JAAXYX010006134.1:0-10069 GCA_036851915.1 Ptenothrix huangshanensis
AATCAAATTCAGACTATCACTTTCACTCTAGTGTCCTTGTATCCAGAAGTCACAACACTCTAAAAAATAAATCGTCTTCAAAGATAACAGGAAAATACGCATATTGATTCATAGACTTTAATCCTATTTTTATGGAGTTAGGAACGTATCTAAAGGTGTCAAACGCATCGTGGACGTTGAGATGATTTCTGACCGAATTTTTGATGCACATATTTGTAAGTATCTAAAATAGGAGTTGCGTTTATTTGTTTTTAGATGCATTCAGTGTTTACAGTGTAGCTATGGCCAATACTGTAGCGTTACTACGGTGCATTTCTCACTGCAGCATGAATGTGGCGAGGGAATCAATATTTTGAAATTGGAACTGGTAAGTGCAAAAACACTGTAAAAACTAGGACTTCTAAAACGTTAAAATCTTCTCGAATTTAGCATGATCATGAAAACAGTTAGGATACACCTTAAGATCCCCTAAGGTGCATCCGAGATACGTTTTAATGCGTTCGTAGTGTACTTAAAATGCAGTCAACTTGGTTCATAATAATGATTATACTAAATGCATGTAGGCTTTAGGCTTTTAGATACCTTTTTCCAGGTTTTAAGACTTTTTACAGTGTATCTAATGCAAAAAATGTGATATCGTAACAAGAATATTTTTAAACTCACGATCAAGAATAACGTATATTACATTCCTCGGCCTTGGTACCTACAAGCCATTTCGGATATTCATTCAAATTTTGAAAATATTTCAATTTCAATTGTCCCATGCAAATCCCTAGAAATGGCCGGAATGAAGACAAAGATAGATTAGACATTGAATTGCTCTCGACACCACGCTACATGAGTAGGTAGGTAGATGCATGGCTGGAATTGGGGAAATGGCACGAGAGAAAGAGGAGATACAGGATCAGATCAGAGATAGAAATCAATCTGCTCGGAGACTATCATCAATATTGTCCAACCGATTTACGTATTCTCAAACAGTCCTATGCATAGCTGGGTAACAGAACTTTTCCCTCCAAAACTAATTCATCTGTTTTCTGTTTGGATACATAAATATCTCAATAGCTATGTGAACGAACATGGGAAGAAGAGTGCAGTGGCGAATTGAGTACTTTGCTTTTATTAGAGAGGCCACTTCAATTTAGATTTTTACAGATAGCCTTGGTGCTGACTAGCTATTTCTCCTACAAGGCTATGGCGTCGCATGGCTTTGCCTTTATTTCTTGCTATGCAATTGCAACTATTGAAATCCCTCATGGGATTCCTCCAATAGATTGTTGGCAATTCCGTTGAGAGAGACAGAGAGAAAGTGAGAATCTGCAAAAAGGAAAAAAAACTACATTCAGTTCAATGTGCTGTAGTGAGAATGTAGTCGAGTCCTCTCGTCTTCCCATCTTAGCCTTGCTTTTACTTGCTCTTCTTTGGAGCAGCAAAGTAAAAATGACTTTTAAGGCATCAACAAGGATGAAAGACACACTTTCTGCTTTGCACAATTTCAAGCATCGTGCTTAAAGCTTTAAAGTACTGCGGTGTTTTATTATTTTGATACTAGTGTAGTACCTTTTCAATAATTTCACAATTCATCAGCTACACATTTCGTACACTGTAAAAATTGGTGTGCCTTTAATGTATTTCGTATAATTAGGAACCTAGATATGGTGCATCTCATGTGTTAAAAAAGGAAAACAAATCATAGATTCTAAGATGCATCTAAAGCGCATTCCGCGAACCAAAGTGTGCTTTTAATGAGTTTATGAAGCATTACACTTTATATTAAAATTAATAACATAAATATTAGATATATTTATTTTACACTTCAAAACTGCTGAAGTATAGCATTTTGAAATTGAAATTTTGAAACGCTTCAAAATTGTTAAAACAGGTTTGAACAGTTAAAA
Organism: Ptenothrix huangshanensis; assembly: GCA_036851915.1. Lineage (NCBI taxonomy): Eukaryota > Metazoa > Arthropoda > Collembola > Symphypleona > Dicyrtomidae > Ptenothrix > Ptenothrix huangshanensis. Next base: position 1,899 of record JAAXYX010006134.1, read on the forward strand.
AATTGTTAAAATAATAAATTTTGAAATATGCTAAAATTGTTTAAACATTAATTTTGAAACACTCTAAAACTAAAATCTAAAATTTTATACTGCAGCTAAAGCGATTCTCACATTCCAATATGCATTTATAATGCGTTTGTGATACACTTAAGATACACACAAATTGCGTTCCTTATCATACTGAATACGCGTTAATTTTTGCCTCTATGGGTACATTTTTTCCTGTTTTAAAAATGTAAGTTTTTCAGTGTTGATATACATATGTATATGTCGGACTTTGTTGTGCTACTCCACGCTCAGATATGGAGTTATAAGACAAAGAAAAGAAGTTAAATATCATTTGAATAAATATTCATTCTGACTTGCTCTCGTGCACTCATGCTTTCCTACTCGTCTTTAGACGGCTTCCAGCTTCCAGCCTTTGATCTCGAGATTAACCATAATGTTTATTTACGAGCTTGATACTAATGTGTGTACACATTTCCAACTCAATTCCCTATTTAAGTTCACATTAATTCACTCCATCATGATTTACACGGCGCAGTTAACATCTTGAGACTAACGTTAATGATATAATTACCGAAATATATTTACTCTTGGTGAGTACTACCAGGGCCCGGAGTCCTGGTGCAATTTACAAGCACATCTGTATTTCATTGTATTCCGTCCCATCCCATATCCTCTAACGTAAGAGTTGCCGTGCCTTTTCTTCCCGTTCGCATTTTATGTGCACTTTCTTTCCCTCGCATAACTGGATTAAGTATCCTCGTTGCTTAAAAAACCAAGTAGAGAGTGCAGTCGAGAAATAAAGCTTGTACATGCATACTACGTATGTATGATATATCATGTAGTATCCTTACAGAGCAACGGTAGGAAATACATAGCCTTACAGTACTTCGCGGTGGTATGGTATGATAATGTTCATGATATGGTAGCTACTACGTTCCATGTCCATTTTATTTTTGCCTCGTATGGCTTTGGGTTGGACTTGAACCCCTTGAAATTGCTGTTGAATCACTGGAAAACAATAAAGATGCAATGCACAGATATGGAATGGTTTGGGAAGGTTTGGCTTCACTTGCCTTTGTGTGACTGGTGTGGTTGAATTTTCCCGAGTTTACTCAGCATCGGATAGGGACTAACGTAAGGTTTGCTTTGGGAAGAGATACTCGGAGCAAGTCATTGTATGTGTATTACAATTATTGTTATGTTGGGACATAAATTAGGAGAGAAAGCCTCAGAGCCCATAAAAATTTACGCTCGACTAGCCACTAATAATATATCTTGTTGATGATTGCCCTAGGGAGGTCAAGAGACAGGTTACGGCTCTGGTTTCGTGGGCTGTCCAACACTCCCACGGGGACACCATCATGGTCATCACGGGACGGTGGCTGTGGAAACGGGACATGTCTCCATGGAATGGCCAAGCTACCAAGGTGCTGCTGGCATCAGTCGTAGACATAATATTCCTCAACAATCCACGTCTCAGCAACAAACAACTTCGATACAACAGCAACAACCCTCCTCGCAAACTTCCCTCCTATCCCATGTCCATCAACAACCCCAACAGCAACAGCAACAAGCACAAGTACTGACACAGTCCCAGCAACAACTTCATCATCCGACCAATTCCCGCCTCTCCTCCTTTCGACCGCAAGGAGGTCCCCAGTCCCAGTCTGTGATGGCCTATGACATCTCACCTCTCCTACAAATACCTCTAGATGAAGATTCTGATCTCACCGAAATGCCATTAATGACGGATAAGATCGAGAGCACCGTTTGATTCAAATCCTTTAGCCAAACAATAAAAAATTACCAATACAGAAATGCATCAAGCTGGGCAAGTCTCGCGTGGAGATTCACTTTCCATCCAATTTCTAAACGAATGCTATAGTCCTCTAGAATCTCTGCTAGGAGCAAGTGTCGTGGTCGTGTCAAGCCTGAACAATGTACATCTTGACTACACACGTATTCACCCAGTGCAACCCAAATCATCATGCATAATAAGTACTAATACTATTAAATAGTGATAGTGAGTGGAGTGGAGGTAAACTAACTTCTTAAGATTAGTCGGATTTTCCAATGTAACTCTCTCCCATTTGTTTCTTGTGCTGTTCAGTTGAGTGTGACTGTGACCGGTTGTTGTTCAAGTTAAAGTACCCGATTCCAATCAAGTTACGTGTGCTACGTTGACGCTACTCTCTATGTCATGTAAATAGTAAGTGGTGTATTCCTACCTTAAGCAACATCCCGCTGTGCGAAATAACTCCCAATATGGACTTTCACATCCTTCTAACGTAAGGAAAGCAACGGTGGTACAGTCGTGCAAATCAAATCAAAACAATGTACTTAACGATGGTAACGCAGCGCAAGTGTTTTATCTACTGACTTGCGGTGGAACTCTCACATACCAGTGTATAAACATGTCAGGCCAGGCTACATTTATCGACAAGGATGTAGCACCAAGTTTATAAAGTGTGATTCGACTTCGACTATGAAGTGTAATTATGTAAGTTATAAAGTGCATAGATTCGGTGGAAAGTTTGGAGATACTCAATCCACATCCACCTCAACCTCATTTCCCATCCACAAGTAGGTATTCTAACCTATGTCATTCTACACTACAATTACAATTACACCAACATTACATTAGAAACCTTGCCTAGGAGCCTCCGTACATTTGTCTTTACTGTCAACTGTCGTGTGAGTACTATAATATCTTACATACCTAAATCATAATTCTAAATACATAACTGCTCTCGACCTATCTTATTCAAAATATACAAATTTATATGTTTTATAAAAAAAATTAAAGAAGAAAGTCGACATGAAAGAAAAACTGAGTATATAATTATAGCTATCTTAACTAGTACGTATATGCATAGTCAAAATAAATCCGATGGTTATAATTACATAGACAGGTAATTGTATTCATGTATGTAATTATAGGAGTATAATTTGAGAAAGTGCATACATGTATTACTTTATACTTTTTATACTCCTTTATTCTCTTATAATTACTGCAGATTGAAATACCTACTACATTTGCTTAGAATTATTAGACTTAAATAATTTTTTTGTTTAACTCTACGTAGCAGTAGGTTACCATGTAATTTAAGTTCGCATTGCTTTCGGTAAGTAGGTACATATATGTACCTACATACCTTCGTGTGGTCCCCGCTGCAAGTATGTCATTCCATATGATTCCTATATAATTTACCTAGAATAGGATTATATCAGAACGGAACAGATATTTAATTACGTATATACATGTAATATAGTCTCATCACGGCAATTTATTTTAAAAGGATGTTGTGATTTTTATAGTCGTCCTTTGTATATTTGTGCATTACATTTCCAAATGTTCTTGTTGTTTTAAAAGGTTCGTTTTACTCGCATATAACTTGTAACAAAAAAAAAAACTATCAAACCATATCTATTCTACTACGACTCATATAACTAATTACGTATGATTAGGTATATATAATTAGTAGTATATAATATAGTAAATATAAATTTACAAATAATTATTGGTATATATTATAGCAAGATATGTACATAGGATGGGAGATATACATTCGTATAGACATACAAAAGAAAACGGCAAGTGTAAGAATGTACCTACACTGTATGCATACGTATTTACATTATATAAAAGGTCAAATATGTGCTCGATAATGCTATATACATACATATATAATATAATATTTAATATTTGCAATACACTAAAAACTTGAATAATTAACAGTTTAATTAGAGTAAGTAGATACCGTGTAAGGTAGGTAGATATAAATACATGCATAAGATACATACTTAGGTACTTCCGTAAGGACTATTTAAATACTTATACGAAGGTTAGGGACGAGTATAGACAAAAACATTTTATACGGTAAGTGTACGTACAAAAATTGTGTACAGAAGGTGATCTGACATGAAGAATGCCTATCGGTCTAAGGTTTCCATTAAAGTAACGATTTCAATTCACTCGGTTGGCTGTATTGATTTGATCATGATGCCATTATCATTATGACGACGATATGACGTACTTAAAGATACACTACAATGCAATGAAGAGGAAGTAACACGTAATCTAATTACATATGTGTAAATATTCAAATCCTATGGAAAACGTATTCTCTCAAATCTGTAATTTTAAACTGTTATTCAAGTGTCAAAATTTGAAATGGAAGTAAAAGAAGCTACTATCTCTCTCATGGAATTGTTTTATGCATGTAATATTTATTAGCTACTATTTGCTTATTTTGGAAATCCTCAAAATTTATTTATTTACTAATTAAAATGTAAAAAACTAGCTATCTTATAATATTCATTAATGCATCGAAACGCATCTTTAATCAAATAGATGAATTTGTTGTCCATTTTATGATGTAGCAGTGCATCTGGGATTAAGAATGTGTTTTAGATGTATAATGCGAAATTATATTAGGATTTGAATCCGTGTACACTGTAAAAATATAGAATTTTCAACCAGAAAAAATGCATCTTTCCATACCGTTTAAGCGTTTGTAGTTCAACCACTTTGAAACTTTTAAAATTTCGTAGTTTAATAATTTTGAAACATTTTGAAACCTGTTTCACAATTTTTGAACGTTTAGGAATTTCTCATTTCAGCCATGTTCAAACGTTTCAAAATTTACTACTTCAAGAATTTTAAAACGTTTCAATTTTTTCATGTCAATAATTGTGAAACTCCTCGAAATGTCTTATTTCAACAGTTTTTAAATGTTTCCATCATTTTTAGTATTATTAGAAGCGCATTTAGTTTATTTTTTGAGTGAATCGAAAACGCATTAGAAATGCATTTTGGACAGTGAGATGCGGTTTAGATACACTTTAGATTTGTAAATGCGCTGTGGATAAACGAGAGATACGATCTAATTGCATTCAAAATATACGCATATTATAAAACGAGACAGAAATGTTAGCGTTTAGATGCATCATTTTTACAGTGTACACACATTTTCTATTATTATTGGAAGGCTTGGAAAAAAAATGAAAAATCTGCTATAGTTCTATAAGGATAAGTAGCAAAGGCACAAAACTCCGTCGGAAAGGATTACAAATTGCAATTGAAATTCTGTCAATGAACAACTATACAAAATCTTGAAAGAACACATCTACAAAATTTTAAATGTCCATTATATACAAGCGTATACTAATAAAATATGTAAACATGTTCTCAACTATTATCATTCCTTACTAACTACTCCCATAACCGTTACCATAACCATTACAGTTATCTACGCAGACTTGCAAATTTCCAAACTTGTATTTATATATTCAAATTCTAGCGTCAAAAAATTAAGTACATAACATCCTGGATTATAACAATGACAGGACCGATAAAAACCGAAGAATTGTTTTAAGGAAAGTGTAATTGTAACTGAAGAAAAACTACATACCTACACACACACACACACACACACACAAACACATACACACATACATACATTTATTTGAATACATACACATACATACCTACATACAAAATACAATATACAGCATCCGTGAAGAGCACTACGTACGTGAATACCTACAATAAATGTTGAGATCAAAGTCAATCAGTGTAATATTCTAAGTTACTAGGTAATTATATACTCATACTATATTATATATATGTAATTATTATAAAATACAATATATGTAATTTGCGTAAAAAACTCTAAAGAATCTTGGACCCTGAATTTTTAATAAATAAAAGTTGCCAAATTATGAAAACCATTTGACACTCAAATCACTTCTTACTTTCCAATCCAGTCCAATCCAGTCATCTCATCTTGATTATAATTTTTCATTAATTTTCAGATGTAATTACTTCTTTGCCTTAGTTTCAAACCATAAGAGTTGATCCTACCAGTTCAACTTACACACTCAGCCGGAAGGAAGATCTGCATAAAGTTTGCTATTTCTTGATTTCTTTGCGAAATTTTTTTCTCAATATTGCTAACGCTTGCTCCAATTTATTAAAAAAACACTATGGACTCTAAGGATAAGGATAATACGAGGGTCTGTGCAGACGTACTTGTTATAATACCACGAGTGCTAAATGCTACCTTTGAGGCAAAAGTAGGAATGAAGTGTGTAAGTAGGAGGACTTTAGGAAACCAAACCAAGCTAAGACAAGCCATGGTAAACCAAAAAAGGAAGGGAAAACCATTAGCATATTCTAATGAAAAAAATAATAATTGTGTCGTGTTTCAAGTTGAGAGTTTGATTTAAAGTTATACCAGAAAGAGGGTTTTTGAGGAAAATTGATGATAAAAGTGTCTCATCATCATGAGACGAGAAGGGAGGAGTAGGTAGTGCTGGCCTGGCATATGGCGTGATGTTGGGATGGGGAGAGAGGTGGGATCTCGTAGAAATCCTACTATTAGAATTTTTTCATAAATCCTACCCGTCAGCTTGTGTGTGTTCCATTAGAAAAATGAAAAGGAATGACAATGCCTTGATTAATAATGGAATACATGGAGACATAGACACACCAGAATTTAAGCATACTTACAGCACAGCTTTCCCGTCCTCAATTCGCATCTCCAAGGTCTGTCTTTCTTTGGATCCTTTGGCAGTGGCTGGCTACAGTGCAATAGTGCGATGATGAACAGGAGGAGGGGAAGAACCAGCAAGAGCAACACGAGAGGAGAGGGATGATGAAAATGGTTCTGAAATTTCTTAATTGATGAGAATAAGTTGGAATTCGAATTCGGTTAATGTTTCCAAATCATCTATTCAACTTGACACTCCTGAGCGTTTGAGTATGTATATAAATACGTACATGTGTAATTATATAAGAAGGATGATGGTGATGTCTATACTGATAGAAGGATCTTCGCATGTACATGTGATAAAATGTCCCAGTCGGTTCAGCTGGGGCTGGGCGGGCGTCAAATTTTAAGACGTAAGCAAGACTCAGTATGTACCTCCTGGTTCTTCGATCAGGACGATGTGGATGTCTAATGCACTGCCTTCATTTCACTTCAGCCTGTCTACTTGACACGGACAGGTGACGAGCTCTATTTAAAGTGACGAGTCAAACCACAGTGTACAGCGCCAACCAGACACCTACACATGTATTCTCCCATTCAAGAAACGATGAAGACAACGAAAAGGAAAAAGACAAAGACAAGAACCATCTTCTTCCTCTATGCAAGGAGAACGGAGACAGGACATGGACAGAGACCAATGCGAAACAATAAAGTTCTGTCGTCCTCAATTCTCAAAGTATCATCTGCCAGGCCCATCATTGTCATTTTAATCGGGTCTCAAATCCCTGTTCACAGCTAGAGCAAGTCAAATCGCTAAGTATAACCTTGTCTATATGTGTCTGCTTGGAAACAATACGCTTACATCACTGTAAATTAACCAATCGGATCAATGGACTTTTACTCGGGATAATATTCCAGAGACTAATTATGCATTTCTACCTTATTCTGTGAGCATAGTGGTGTACACTGTAAAAACTGAAGAATTTTAAAGCTTAAGGAAGAAGGACGCCAAAGTGTGTCCGAAAGCTCGGAATTGAATAAAATAATTTCAAAGCATCCACTACTCCATTGATTTTAATATTATAACGCATAGTGGAATTATATTTAGGTTTTCTAAAAAAAAATTTAAAGCTGAAAAAAATTCTCCTAAAGCGTCAACAACCTATTCATATTAAGCAATTACAATTATAAACACAATTACGATTCAATTATAAGATCTCAACTAAATTAAAAACGAATAATAAGCGCATCTGGGATTATGATTTAGATGCTCTTTAGATTTTTTGATGCCTTTTAGTTCAACTAAAAAGCATCAGCTTTATTTTGAAAAAGTTCTAATTTTTTCAATGCGCTATTTCAAAAAATTTCAGCATTTTAACGAATAATTATTTCTAAAATTTTCCAAATTTTAAAAACTATTTCAAACATTTAAAAAACTATTGGAAAGCGGTTTAAAGTAAGTACAATATTTCAAAGATAAATATAGAGTTTTAAATACTTTTTATATTTTTAGATGCACTTTAGATATAATTACTTGCTGAGCATCCTAACAGGGTTCAAAATAATACAGTATAGGCACCTACTTCTTGGCGCTTAAGATGCAACAGTTTATACGGCGTAGATATTTATTGTTCTTCGGATCCGCAGTTGCTTCTCTCTCCCACGCAT
>JAAXYX010006135.1:0-10068 GCA_036851915.1 Ptenothrix huangshanensis
GGGATCATTCACAGGTTTAGAGTAAATTGTCTGCAAATGGGCATTCCATTCTTGTCTGGTGGTACTGGTGTTTCAGCCTGGCAACATTAGGATGTACTATTGAATTTAAACTTATACTGATTGTACGAGGTACTATATCCAATTTTCCGAACACCGTGGGTACCTACATACACGGTAAAAACTGGTAGATTTAAAATGCCAAAAGCTTACTTACTTCCCTAGTATCTTTATGGACACAGTTAGGATGCATAATTTCAAGTTCACCTGAAGTGCATCTAAAATTCTAATAATAAACATACATCTAAGTACCTACATCTTAAAAGCATCGAGAGTACATCTAAAATGCATCTCACAGTATAAGATGCAGTTTGAATGCGCTTTTGATGCACTTATAATGCATCCTAACGGTGTTCATAAATATAATAGATACGAGATTTTTGAAGTTTTAGAAGTATTTTTTCTTGTTTAGTTTTTATCGTGTACTTGTATCGTTACACATACTACAGATCGATGTTCGATATACATATTTGTGAACATGTAAATCTACAGTAGCAACAACAGAACCGTAACCAGGGCAGTCTAGACCACTTACGAATACAGACACTAGGTACTAGCTTCGAAAAACTCATGTATCCTAGTCCAGACCAGAACCACAGCTAACACGGATACGTTACTAAAGTGCCTAAATAGCTACACACAGTACTGATCGAAGCCCTCAATTATGCTCCATTCTGTACTAGCTGTTTATATGTAGGTATGTGGTAAGGGAGGAATCTTTTGGACAGTCTATCCAAATATGCATCCAGTTGTTCCTACCCCAGTTCCAGTTCCAGTTCCAGCACCATTACCAGTTTCAGTTCCAGATCCGCAGTTCCAGTAACACGATTCCAAATACAAGTGATAATGATGTAAGATGACTGCGAGACAATTTCGGTTAAAATTTTGACTCGCAAACTTTGTAGGTTAGTGCGAGAGAGTTTCCGTGAGTTGGAAACGGGATCGTGTGAAGGCTGCAGAATTTGATGGGATGAGTCAAGAGCATGATTAAATATTCCTACCCAGTCGCCCTGTTCCTCTTCCCATCTCTTATTTTGGCTTATATAGGTATATAATTATATGGTAGGGCATAAGTTACATGTATAAACGCTTGTACACATGTAGTACCTACGTGGGAATGTGCTTAGGATATATGTATGGAAGTTGGAAGAATTGAGCTTACATCAGAGTCAGGCGGAATATGACATCCAGACCCAGTATAGGAAATAACATTATGGCTAGTTACACATCTTCATCTTGTAATAATGCGGGTATACATATTATCCAATCCATCTGCTATTGTCGAGATGGAACTGAAAATGGAACTAGAAAATTACAAGCTACTTCCTTCCTTTATTTCATGTGAAATGACGTGCCATTATCGAATTAGCGATCAATTCTGCTACAACATAATAAATAATCCTACACCTGTATGCTGTACACCAGGAAAGCTATGGCACTTTTCGGTTTTTTTTACTTTCGGTAACAAAATAAATAACTGCTGCCTTCTTACGATTACTTCGTAGGGAGGGGAAAGTGTCTACCGATATTCGTTGTTTAGTTGGCCCCCATCTTGTCTCTAGTCCAAATAAAAATTGGGTGTGTGAGCCTTTTCTATTCTATTTAGGCGTACCTAAAACGCCAAAAGCCTACACGTTTGAAAAACCATATGTCGCAGTTCAAGATGCGTTTTAACGCACTTAGACTGTTTCATAATTATACCTTGATGTTCAAGATGCATTTTTTCGGTTTTAAGATTATTTAGTTTTTACAGTGCACTTTGGTTCTCAAGCAAGACGTCCTTCAATTTGGAAAAGTCTTATTCCCCTCGTCGTGCTCGAATTCCGGTTCGAATTTGCCGTGGCTTGTTATTATTAGGAGTGAAAGAGAAAGTCAATGTTTTCCTGATACTATGTCGCTTCTCCTTTATTCTTGGGATTTTAGTTAAGCACCTACTCAGTCATATACACATCTCTGTATGTATACTCTGTCTGTACTATATAAACATAGTTTTATTTATTTATTTATGAAACACCTACTTTGTTACTTTCCTCAGGTCATTACATTGCATTGCTATTGCATAGCTAGTATGCCTTGATTTGTCATGAGTAAATAAATGCACCGTCAACTTAAGCACTTAAGGTCCTTCTAGCGGTAGTTGTACAGATGGACCCAGTTCCAGTTACTATGTAAGACCAACCATGATATAAAAATGAGATTCATGACGAGATTAAGTCTATCTCGTGACACTGTCACAAAGAATGAACGCCTGAAATATTAATTTTAACCTAGTACCTACCAACTTTCCTAAATCCTGAATAATACTAGTGCTTTTTAGCTTTTACATCTGGCCCGCAACCACAACACAGGAAGAGACTGTAAACTAGACTTTTAGCCTAAGTTATTATTTTCCCCAGAGAAGACTCGGTACATGTGTACACATCTATTTACTACTGCAACCACTGGATTTACTGGAGCCAGAAATGGATGGCTACTCAAAGTAAAAGCTAGGAAAATCAAAATTCTAGACAAGGTTTGGGCAACCAGAAACCAGAAACCAAGACCAGAACAGAACCAAAATCCATGCTCATGTTTGTAAGCACTTAGGTAGTAAATACATGCTTCCTTGTCCTGGTATGCCAGCACTATTACCTACTCGTGTACGGTAGTAAATTCCCTACGTAGGTTTCAAGATGCTAGGCATGATACCCACAAGTATGATGATGATGACTCGTCTGACCCTGAATACAAAAAAGAGTATACAGGTAGATGTGCTACGGATGAGCCCCGCAAGTAGTAAATTTATATTTAATATCTACACTTGAATTTCTCTAAATTTTATCTTCGTATGAGGGATGTGAGAGGATGTGATGGTGTAACGGTGTAATTTGTGGCTTTCCCATCCGTAAGAATGCATTCGAATTAAAAAGATACTTACGATGAGTCTAGTATTGGCTTCGTGTTTTTGCTTTTGTTTTTGTCTTTGTGCAATTATTCAAGGATGCTCATGGAAAAGAATAGAATGAAATAGGGAAGAGTAACTGTGGCGAAATACAAGCATCAAATCATTTCCTACTTTTTTCCTTCCTCTGCTTCTTCTTCATATCTCTTCTGACGTATAGACATTCGTCTCCCTATGGAATCTAAACCAGGCAAGCAAACGTGAAAATGGTTCAAGCTTCGGCTTTGACTTTGACTTTGTATAAGAAAGTATGTGCCGCACGATCAGAACCAAGCTTGGCACATTCCTAATACCAATGTCAATACCAATACCAATGCCAATGCCAATGCCGATGCAGAGAGTTAGTCATTTTCTGTTCCGCAGAATTTGAAAAAGTTGTAAAATCTGGGCAGTGGAGTGGAGTTGAGGGAATAAATAGGAGGATGGATTGTACACATGTATACTTGTCAGAATTGGAGATAGATGTGATTCATAGGTTTCCATGTGGGCTGATAGATATTGATTGTTGAGTGGAGTGGAGAAGAGTGCTATACAGAGAAGGTCGTGGAAAATCAGAACTCAGGTCACATTGACAGTTCCAGAAGAAGAAAAGAAAGGAGAGTTAAAGGAAGTAGGAGAGGTAACGGAACGTAAGCGTAATGGGATGCTGGGGCAAGTGCTGGTGCCAGGTAGAATGGGACCCATGTATGTACCTATCACCTACATGTATGAGGGAGGAGACAAATTTATTACCTTTTCACTAGCTTTGAGTCTCGAACATGTATTTACTTTGGTCCTCTTCCACACTATGTGTACTCGTGTAAGTCCTAGTCCTAGTCGTGGTCGGTTTGGTTTGTGAACTTTTGTGAGCACAAGTCAAGTCACATCGTCTTTTATTTATTTTCTTCATCTCTTTCGTGTCATGTTGTCTTCAAATCAGCTAAGTATTAAAGTATACACAGATAGAACTTGAACCTGGTATCAGAGAGATAGAGAATAGCACACAGAAGCTGCTTCCTACTTAACTTGCGGGACCACACTCAACTCAAGACACGACAAATCATTTTCTCCCTCCATTCCCAACCCACCTTGGTTCAATATAAGGATTTTGCTTTGGCTGTGACTTCCACTTTGGCTTAGCTTGGCTACTGCTCCTATCTGTGTAATGTCACGCTCAATACATAAATACACCCAATAATTTCGCCCTCTTCTTGACGATCCATTTGTTACCACATACGTTCGAAGAACGAGAACCTATGTAAATACATAGGCATTCCTATTGGCGACATATACTCACAGAAAAAAAACTACAACTTGTGTACATCAATTTAATGCTATTGACATTCTCTTGTGTGTCCCTCATATTAGATTACCTACTTACATTATATTACATTTTTCTTTACCTCGAGAAAATGTAGACAATTTTTCTCTCGTGTGAATTGCAAAAAATTGTTTGCATTGTTGTCGCTGACGAAACGCATGATTCTGACTTTACTTTGTGTAAGCATGTAGTTACCTTGGAGCGTGTGCGACACCGGAAAGGATGTGTAGTAGGCTCAGCTGCTTTTTGCACTTTAGATTTTGCATTGGATTTGGATTTGGCTTAGGCTTTGAGTTTAAGAAGAGATTACTGCTGTAGTTCATCTTAATCTAAAAAAATTGTTGAATGGATGGCACTGTGGCACTGTACTTTGTGTCAATGTGTTGTGTGGTTAGACAGAGTTCAACATTGAACTGACTTGACTGTGGCTGGTGGCCAGAAAGAAAGTTGGAACATAGCAATGAATTGCATTCGTTGGTTATTTTTTGTAGGCATCAAATCATTATAACTTTCATGCAAAAATCTGTGATTTAACAATTTAGCCCAGTGACACAGTAAACTGTATTCAAGATACAAAGAGGTTGCATACCATTTCATTTTTACTATGTGGCTATGCTAGTATTGTTTCCACCCAAAAAATTTCGAATAAGGACGGATACATACATATGTCATTTGACGACGGATTTGGTGGTTTGAAGACATTATTTATCTATGGTACACTGTCAAAACTAAAGAATCTTAAAAGAGGAAAAACTGCACGTAAAACTCAAGGGTTAAAACGCGTCTTGTAATGTACAATGCGCTTAGGTGCACTTTCATTGCGTTTTAGACGCACTTTAGATGGACTTGAGATACATCCTAACTGCGTTCTAATTGTACTAAATAAGAGTAAATTTTTAGCGTTTACGATGCACCAGTTTTTACTGTATAGGTAGGTATGTTTTTGCACATTGCTTTGTTATGGCTGTGGTGCATACAGTAGCAATAATTATAATGTGTATGGAAATGAGGCTATGGAATCCTATGGCATTATCATAATAATTGCTTTGTTGAAATTGACTAGAGTATATTACAGTAGTGTGGCATAGCATAGCATGGTCATGGTTGACCTTCCATACCTCCTGTTGCTAACCTTAAGGAGGAAAAAACAAGAAAAAACTTTATTATGACGAGTGATAAATTACTCCATTCAAATAATTGTAGTGATCTCTCAGATGGCAACTGAATAGTTGGTTGGCTAGTTAAGTACATGGTGATTTCGTCATTAAGATTAAGATTACGCATTGTATCTTTTTTATTCGCAATTTATTCCTTGCCCCAGGGCCAATTCATTAAAATACCTACGTTGTTGTCGCTGTCTGTCTCCTGTCCTGCCTTTGAGTCGATGGATTCTGGACATTCTAGATTGCAATTATTACCTATATTATATTAGAGAAAAGTTGACCTACCCATAAATTTGAATGGAATGGCAATTATGATTGGAATAAATCATTTTTTATGGATCTCATGAACAAGCTTGTGTGTGTGATAAAAATATGACAACAGTAATGACCACTATGGCGACGGCATGACAGTGGTAATGGCGATGCGATGGCGACAGCCACGATTTGGCTGCAAGCAGCTTCTCCAGTCTAGTGTGTGTGTGTGTTCCTTTGTTGAAGGGCGAAGGGCAAGAGGGAAGCTGAGGAATGTTTGGTTTTTGGTAATTTATATGGGAAGGAAGGGTGGGTTGAATTTTTGGTTGGGAAACGGACAAGTATAAAGTCAGCTTGTGTTCGTCTTTCGTCTATAAGTTGTAATTGGAAGTGAAGTGAAATATTGGATTGGAATTGGAATGGACAGAGGCTGACCGATGGTATGGTGGTGGTCAGTGGCGTGGAGAAAAAATTCAAGTGAAAAGTATACATAAATCAAATATTGGGGAATTGGACACTAGGTTTGTAGATAAGAGGGTTTTTATATTTTATGTTGACTTTAATAAATAATCCATTGTTATTAAATTGGTTGTGAGGTATGTAATAGTATAGCCAGTCTATATTCTAAGACTTATGCTGTGGTATGCTATTCTCTTCACTGCAGACTACTGATTTGACATGCTTCTCTTTTAGACTTGAAATGAGTAGAGCAAGAACGTGATTTGTTCAGCCCATATCTGTAATTTCCTACATTCTCTCTCTAGTATCTGTACAAATGCAGTCTCTAGTCTTTTCCTTATTTGGCATTTTACAGGTTGACTGCAAATTCAACAGTTCACAAAGTTCGTATTCACATTCGTTATTCTTATTTTTTGAGCTCCTTAAAACGCTAACGATCGTACTTTTATATAGATTTACAACGAATCAGAATTAGGGCTTGGTGCTGCATTGGGCTGGAAATGAAGTTGGAATTACTTGAAATTACATTCTCCCAAAGGTTCAATCTTCTTGGGCTTTTTCCCAACTACCATTTCCTTAAATATTTCAGTTTCGACTTCGTCTTTTCTTTTGGTGAGGGAAGAATGCTCGATACGTCATAAATACGGCTGAAATGTATTCTGTATCACATTCACATAAAGCAGGAGCTGGGCCAAAAGCCATTACTGTATTAGTATTCGTATTGGTATCAATATCGATATCGGTCAATCAGGGAATGTAGGTTGAGTTGAAACACGCAGTCCATGTCCATGCGTATTCATAAAAATAAGGGCAATTCCAAGTTCTACTTGTATAAACATGTCTACCTCGTTGGTCCTGGTTCTGGTCCTGGTTGTGGCTACCGAATCCGAAAAAAGGAGTACTTTTTTCTCTATAATTTCATGCACAATAAACGTAGGTATGTATAGGTTTTGGTGTACCTACTATTGATCTCGGAAGGTTTCGTTGTCAAGTATTTATTTTTGTGGGAGAAAAGTAAGACAGAAAGAACATCCCGAATCAAATTGGCAAAAGANCAATATACATAGGTATGTATAGGTTTTGGTGTACCTACTATTGATCTCGGAAG
Source organism: Ptenothrix huangshanensis (assembly GCA_036851915.1). NCBI lineage: Eukaryota > Metazoa > Arthropoda > Collembola > Symphypleona > Dicyrtomidae > Ptenothrix > Ptenothrix huangshanensis. The sequence goes on from JAAXYX010006135.1 coordinate 7,281, forward strand.
GTTTCGTTGTCAAGTATTTATTTTTGTGGGAGAAAAGTAAGACAGAAAGAACATCCCGAATCAAATTGGCAAAAGAATCGAATGGGAAAAGAACACGGAATTGAAAAGTTGGAACTTGCTGCTAATAGTATTATGCATCCTGACCTGACTCCGCTCTCCTATGTATAGGTATATGCTCCTGCTCCTGGTCTTTCCCTGTTCGTTGTTCCCCGTTCAGGTCTCAACCTCCTAGCCTCATATTACAGTAGACAAAATCAAATGAACTGTAACGGAAGGAATCAACAAAAATCACCAAACTCGTTACTCGTTATGCAAAGAGAGATAAGAGTAAATCGATATTGTCTCGCTTATGTGCTTGCCAACGTAGAGGTACGTCAAGTGCTGTATGCATGTAGGTACCTAGGTTCGAAGGTACACTGTAAAAATAAACAATCTTAAAATAGGAAAAGACGCGGATAATGCGTCACAAACCTACGCGCATTTATGTAGTGTAATTAGAAATGTCTACATTGTGCACTTTAGATTTTTATGTGCACTTGAAATGCATCTCAACTAAGTAACTAACTCGGTTCAGGATATTACTAAATACGAGCAAAGTTTTGACACATGAGATGCGCCAGTTTTTAGTGTACATCGTGGGTACCTACATGCGAGCATTGATAGATTTAGTTCACTTTCATGAAATGCCATGTAATGCAATACAATGGTTGGAAGAATGGTTGAGATCTCTGCAGAGACAATATCATCCCATCATGCATTTGATACAAAAGGACCAGCAATAGCAATTCACAGGGAATTCGTTCAAGTAGCATAGTACCTTTTTGGTTTGACTTTTGGCTTGGGCAATGGCTTTATTACTCTGCACTTTATAGTCAATGCCTTTGATAGTACATCTTTATCGAGGTATTCATTTATCATGAGTGTACCAACGTAAATATAATTATACAACAAATACCCACACGAATCGAACGTACTCATGACTGCTTGAGTTTATTATTCACTTTAGAGTGCTGGAGTCGGAGTCAGAGTCAGAGTCAAGTGGACGAGCAGTGTTCTACTTATATTACATTCTCTGTAGTACCGAAACCGACGAATGGAGTCGGGAGATAAGTGAATTGAAGAGAGACTCAAAATTACGTTATCTTCGTGTTCATTAGGTTGATTCGGGGCCTTGCCTTCTAGTTCTAGTGTACAGAATGTATACGAATGACTAGTTGCCTAAGCACAGAGAGAGGAAGAGAGGAGAAGAGAGAGAATGGATCAGAATGGATAGCCTCTTTCCAGCTCAGGCACGTGTATTAAGGACAGACTGGAACATTGTAGAATACAGGTAGCCACCGTGACTCCCTTCTGTATAATCTTTCTAACAGAGCAGTACTACAACAGTTGAGGACGAAAGAAACTCGCTCAACCGAATGTTGATTTGCAGATGTGTCCCAGACTAGCGAAAGTAAACTTTCTGCGGTTTCCATCTATGCCTGTAGACCAAAGGGTTTCCCTTCCTTTCCTCTCCGTCCCATTCGCATTCCTTTCGTGGGTTTCTATTAATATCTCTATTTGGGAGTTTCTGTTTTCCCTTCCAGCTTCGCGCTCTCCTGTCCTGTCTTTACACTTTATAGATAGATACCTTATACGTATTACCAGTTCTGGTCCTGGTTCTGGTTCTGAGTGTACACAGCTTAAAGACAAGGCAGTTTGGAACGTGGAATATGGAACTGACTGACAACTTGAGTTAGTAAGTGCACTAGACAAATAAATTATAATCCCATTAAATTTCCTAATTTCACACAATCAAGTGAATGGGGTACTAGTAAATAATGCAAAGCTACTGTACAAGGTAGTCTTTTTTTTACTCCGGATCCACGAGGAAAATACTTAGTTTTGTATTTTTTCTATGCGTTTGTATTCGCTCCACCTGCTTCATTTACCTTGTTGTATGGGTAGAGTGGACTGGAGTTTGACTGACTTGATCATTATTTTTACAAAGTGTTTACTCAACTGTTCGTGTGCTTTTGATGTCTCTCCATCGCTTCGTGACTGATGCTCGACGGTTTTACTAAGTTACCTAGAAATGCAAGCAGTTGTACTGTATTCCCTTCATTAGATTACCGAGCTTGCCCTTTCCTAATTTAAAGCATTTGCTCTGTAGTTCAACATCTACTGGATTCAATTAGTAATACTAATATAGCTGCAAATGAACTACCTACGTCTCGTAGTTGAGCAGGCAAGCAGTAGTTCAGAAGTAGTAACATAATTATCTGTATAACGATTGTATGGTACACTGGAAAACCTAAAGAATCTTACAGCAGGAAAAAATGCATCCAAAACGCCAAAAACTACTCCATCACTGTTTACTAGGTACTACTACAATTTCAACAATTTTAAAACCTTTCAAAATATCTTATTTTCAAAAGGAAACGTTCTATAATTTTCTATTTCAACAATTTTGAAACCTTAAAAGTGCATCCCGAATCCATTAAGGACGCACCTTGGACTGCAAGGTTGCGCTTTAGATGCAGCTTAGGTGAACTTGAAATGCATCCTAACTGTGTTAATAATTCTACTAAATATGCTTAAGGTTTTGGCGTTCTATATGCACCATTTTTTACACTGTCCCTACATATAAGAATATCTATTGTATTGGAAAATGACAAAAACTTATTACAGAATCACTATTGTACACAAACGCGTAAATGAATATTCTATATATAGGCAAATCATATCTGCGTAAAAGAAATGGTTTTGTTTGTTTTGGAAACAGAGAAAAATATGTGCGATGCACTAACGA
>JAAXYX010006136.1:0-10067 GCA_036851915.1 Ptenothrix huangshanensis
AAGCTCCTTTAACTCATTTGTTATCACTTGTTAGTATGTTTAGTTCTTTAATGTAATTTCCCAGTCTGCAATCTTTGAAACTTTCTACTGCTTGCACCTTGTATGTTGCATTCTGTTGGTGTCTGTTTTATGTATGCTTTTGACTCGAAAATAAATAAATAAATAAAATAAAATGCTAGTTTTAATGATTTAAATAATTGACAGAAGTAATTAACATCGATTTTAGTTACCTGCCACGTACACTCCTGCAAGTCGTCGTGGTGAGAGTCCATTTAGTTTGGGCGGTGATGGATCTGTGAAACAAATGTATGAGAGTGTGCTGACCATAATCCTTCCTAATGGCGGCAGCGGCTGGGTTCATTGTGTAAAACAGAACTCGGGCTCCAGTGAAAATCCACGGACGTCTACGAGCGTCTATATTTATTCCCTTGGTAAGCAGTTGCTTTCATTTTCGTAATACTCATTGCATTTCGTTTTTGTGTAGGATTACCTGGATTACATTGGTAACTTCATAATACTAAAGGGCCATGCTTAAAATGCATAACGTAACATCAGTGGGGGTGGGTAGAGGTCACCGTTACGCCCCATTATTAAGGACCCTGAAGACGGCCATTTTTGTTTTTGGGGGCTGGATCCTTTTTTGTCATTATTAACATTATGTATTTCAAATATGGGGAATAAGATATAATATAATATATAATGGTTGTACATACGCAAATATTTAAATTTCTTTTTAATTTTAGACGGGCCTAATCTGGTAGAAAATAAACATTTAACTATTGTAACCGATACAAGGAAGGATCACATTGTTCCGTGCAATGCTAATTACCCGAATGTCTTGGCTGGAATCGCTATATTTAGGCCGGTAATTCACATGAACATGTTATTTGGTATTGAATCTTTTAGTAAAGTAGTTTATTGGATTATGAAATTGGATTATAAATTAGAATGAAATAGTATTAAAAGCCTTCTTGTGAAATTGCAGTACAACGAATCTCAGGTTGTGCAAGCTTATGACCCTCGCAAAGGATATTTTTTGAAAGGGCATGGACTACGAAGAAGTAAATACGATTGTGTTTATGAAAATCAGAGAATCACATTTCTCTTCTACAATCCAGGTTCTTTAAATCGTAATTATAACTACAAGATGTTGCTCTACGACTTAATGTAATGTAATTTCAAGTGTACATACCTACTTAGTTTTATTGTGTTTCCCCGCTGGCACATGGAACAATTTATACGCATAATTAAATTGTGTGATTTACAATGCTAGAAAATTCGTAATGTTGAATCTCTATTAATTCATTGAGTTATAATCTTACCCTCCTCCATTTAAAAACTTTTAATTAGTAACTAGTTAATTGAATTGCTGAGTTTATTTTTAATAGACGCAGAAGAAGATGACAAAGTGTATGGACCCTCTAGTGAGCAAGATACACTTGAGTTTAACTTTGGTGACCCGAATAGCGATCGTCCTTTCGGGATCTTTTGTACCACAGCTAATTTCCAATTCCATGACATCCACATGATAAACTGCAACTCCAAGGACGAGTGCGATTGGTTGAAACCGTGCATTATGAATGTAAAATTATCAAACATAACTTATTATACTTGGTAATTTTCACAATTATAATCATATCTTTATTTGCAAAGTAGAACTGCACCCTGAACTGGATAAAACCGAAGGTAGCGATTCCCAGTAGCAAAGATAAGCGAATTGATAAGTTGAGTGGAACTATCTTGAATCCATACACAAGAGGCTTGGTTTATTGCAAAAACAGCCAAAATGATAAATCCAGATCATTCGACTACCTATTTATGGGAATGGACCGAGAGAGATGTGAGTTTCAAAATTATTTTTTCGGACTATACAGTTGTAGTTATCCTTGGTGTTTCAAAATTAAAATACGCGCTTTGTAAAATTGGTGCTTAATTCATGTGTTTAATAAACTGTTCGTTGTCCTACTTAGATTGGCTGTCTAAATCTAGTCAAGTACCGATTCGCGCTCTCATTCAAATTCACCAACTGGATCAAATTATCTACCCACAAGAAAAGGCGACATTTTCATGTGAAACTGTCAATTTTCTCCTTGTTCCCCAAATCCGATTTGGCATTCAGTTTAAAAATGCAACGCTAACTCTTGTTGAGACAATAAAGAAGAGCTCCGATAGTGGCAAGAGTACAATCTTTGATTGCGACAGTTGCTCATTTACATTTAGTATTCTTTAGTAATCATCCTGAGTTGATTTACTGGGTGTGCGATTATCATGAAGTTTTTCTAATTCATTGTTGCTTTTGCTTGTGGTTGTAGCGAACAGTAATAGTGGGAATGAAGGGGGCCTTGATTCAATGAAGGAATTCAGCGACGTGGTCGTAGATGAGGTTGTTGGCTTCAGTAGAAAACAGATTACGATCATTGTTACCACGGAGATGTACCGAATATTTTGCTATGCTCCATGGAATAATTCTACAATGTGGATTAGCACTTCAAGACATCTAGGTATAATAGCGGAAAACCCGATGCTGTGTGCTTCTTGTAGTTCTTTAGTGGAATATTGGAATTGTGCTTTTTTGAAAGGTTTTTGCTGCAAAAATGATAATTGTCAAGGTAATATTCGAATTTAAATGTCCAAATAAACAGAAGTGCAAGAAAATAACAAAAAATATGTTTAAAAAATACAAAATAATAATAAAAATGCATTAAAAAGCACTATTCCACTGAAGAACTACATAAAGCACCCCAGCATCGGGTTTACCGCTAATAATTACATAATTATAGCAGTTGAACCAACAACAAAGAAAAAGTTATCCAAAAGCTAGAAATGCATGTGCTGGAGATTCCCTAATAATTTGTAACTGTTGCAGGCATTCTAGATACGGATTACGGACCACAATCTTACCGGGAAAGTTATGGCGTTGTCGCTGGATTCTCGATTGCTTCGGTCGTTGTTTCTGCTCTACTCTTTGGAATCGTTGTTTTATTCTACAAATTTCTGCAGCTAAAGGTTTCTACCTTCTGTAAGGGTGTTTACAGTATTTTATTCTTGTCCTTTATGTTAAGACTGATAAGGTTATATTTAAATTCAAATCTTAGAAGCACCTGCAGGACGTGGCTCCAGAAGAAACTGAATTATTTGCAAGCAACGGGTTTCATAAACTTGTGTCTGAGTCTGTGTCTAATGAGCTCGGATCTGGGCAAACTACGTACACGGAACGTCGATAGGAAACAAGTTTGCTCCATACAGGATTTGTTTTTAGGTTGCTCAACTGTATACTCCCTGCAATTATCATGCGCAAAATTAATTTACTTTGTATTTTTTATGTATGTTTATAGGAAAACGAGCGTTTGCTATTTTGAATGTTCCGCTCTAATGTTGTAGCTTCTTGTAATGAAAAATAAATGAACATTTTAAGTATACTTTTTTGAGTTTAATAATTCAGAAATCTCAAATGATGGACATGATTTAATCATTTCATAACCTAATTTATGTTTTACTTAACTAACACTACATACATAAATAGCACTAATACAACTGGAACACACTACTACACTGCTACATATATTGCCATATTTCTGGCTTTGTGGTGCTCGGTGATTTTAATAGATGGTGAAATACGGTGAAACTTTGTAGTGCAACCGAAATGAAACAATTCCTTTAATTTTCAACATTTGTGAATGATTCCATAGTTTGTGCCCAAACCCTTGATCTTATTTTTACAAATATTAGTCATTGGTACAATAAGCCCATGCCCTTACCAATGTTAGGCGATAGTTTGACTGGTCATGTGTGTATTAGTCAATATCCTCTGATTAAGTATAAGTGTAAAGATGAAATTNATTACCGTAAATTTTCAAATGACAATAAGAAATCCTTTATTGAGTCATTATCTAAGTTGGACTGGACTGAATTTTATACTTGTAACGATATTAATAGAATGTATGAAATATTTGATTCTTATACCTTAACTTCATTTGAATTATCATTTCCTATTAAGTCAAAAATTGTTAGAACTCGAGATAAAACATGGATGACTGATGAAATCAAAATGTTAGCAAAGCGTGTATGTCGTTGCAAGCGTAATAATAGGGATGAATACAACAGATTAAGAATTTTATTGCGTAGGAATATAAAAGTACAATAAGAAATTACAACAGCAAATTAACATTAACTCTAATAATATTCATAAGATCGTGTCACCCTTTGGTAATACTAAACCCCGAATTTCGGTAGTAAGTAAGATTTGCCTTGCAAATAATAACAGTAATATTTTATCCACGGTTAATTCGATTATTGAGCATTTCTCCAATACAAATAGCCTACCAACCATTAGCAAATAAATCTACCCTTATTCCAAATGACGGTAAATGTGTAAGTGTTAATGAAGCAGATGTACTTTATAAGTTAGAACGATTAAAAAATAAAAAGACCGAATGTACCTAATTCTTCGCCAATACAAATAATTAAAAAATTAGCCTTTAGCATTGTAACGCCACTAACCTTTCTGTATAATTTCTCTTTTAGAAACTGTAGTGTGCCGTCAGCTTGGAAAAGATGTTTCATTACACCAATTCCCAAGGAAAATAATAATATATGTTTCAATACACTAAGACCTCTATCATAAACTAATGTATTTGGTAAGGTTATTGAACAATACATGTTTGATCGAATTTATAAGCAAGTCATTATTAAGATAAGCTTGAGTCAGTACGGATCTTTGAAAGGTGCCTCGACCACCCATTACCTAGTAGACCTCCTAGATTTTATTTAGAAATCTCTAGAACAAGACGCATTTGTAATTATTGTAATGCTTGACTTGTCTAAAGCATTTGACTTAGTCGATAATAACATACTTATAAGAGAATTGTTAAGTCTATGAGTTAATTCGTGTGATGTACTGTGGTTAGCAGATTTTTTTTCTGAAAGAAGCCAGTGTGTTAAGGATGGTAACCTTTTGTCCAATTTTAAGCAAATATTCAACTGGACCTCACAAGGGACCAACCTTGCTCCTCTTTTGTTTGGTGTAAATATAAATGGAGTCCTTTCAAACTTCAAGAGCAAGTATCAGAACCAGCAAATGGTTAAAAACTTGCTGAATGGCTTTGTTGATGATTTAACATTGGCTTAACGAGTAGTGTTCAACTCTCAACCCCAAATGCAAGAGTACCGTAAAGATATAACTTTATGACTCCGGATTTAAAAATGAAACTAAATCCAGCAAAATGTAATGTTATGCTTATTAACACTTCTAGAAAGCAGATTGGCAATGTTAATTTTATCTTAGATAATATTGTCTGGCCGGTTGTCAACAACACAAAATTGTTAGGTGTCCAATTAAACAATAAACTTAATTGGGATACTCATATAAACTTCATATCTCAAAAAGCTATGAAAAAGGTGTACTGTCATCAAAAGTTAAAAATGTGTGGTTTTCCAACTAAGCAGTTAACATCTGTCTATAAGACTTACATAAGGAGTAACCTTGAATATGCTTCGCCTGTGGAGTCAAGCATTAACCAGGAATAACATGTTAAAAATAACGTCGAAAAAATATGTTTGGGGATAATTCTCAGTAAATATGTTTGTAGTAGTAATTACGATGAAGCAGTCTTAGATGTTAATGTTGTCAAAATTGAAAAACGGTTTGAATCGTTACTGAAAAGTTTCGGAATCAAAATCTCGGTGTCTCCAAGGTACTCAAATTGGCTCACACCGTATGAACGGGTGAGCAATAGACGTTTTAGAAATAACTGCAAGTATAGGCAGATTAAGTGAAAAACTGAGAGGTACAGAAAATCTACCAGTCGATCTATATTAAGACTATTAAATAAGGGGTAACAAGCTGTAAGTGAATAAAGGTACAAAATAGGTTTTTGACCGCTTGGCAAGAGCCGGGAAGATTAACCGCTTCCTGTGGAGGCTGCCACCCGAGGAAAAAGCTTTAGAACTAGCACCATCTCAATATCATTGTAATATTGCAAATTTTTATAATGTAACCATAGGTTAATTATTCTGACGGAAAGAAATAAGTAACTAGACAAGATGTGGAATAATTAGAAGTGAATTTACTCAATGATGTATATTTTTTTATTTTTTTATTTATTTATGTAAATTTTACTTTTTTTAATCCACTGCGCTGTTGGCTAACGCGTGGGCTCCTTATTTTCCCCTCTTACCTATATTTTTTTAGTTAATCATTTTACTGTAAGCAAATTTTAAATTGGAAAGCTATCTTAAAATTCCCTGTACTATTTTCAAGTTTTACAAGCATTAATTTGTGTAACTCTTGTGTAGGTACGTTTATAGTTGGACTGCAATAAAACCCCAATAATATTATTTCCATCTGCTCCGCAACTACACCGTCTCTGATAAATTTCCGTTGTAATTAATCAGTAATCATTTACACCAAAAGTGACAGTTCAAACCCCAACAAATCCCTCGATACATAAATATCTCACTATCATCGATATATTATTACCAATCAAATGATATGATGCGGAAGTTCACAAACGGAAGACAGATGAGTGACAAAATTCGACTTGTTTCGAACTTGAACTTTCGAAGTTGCTCACTGTTGAGCTTTCAGTTTTCTTTGCTCAAAAATTTCCGCTTGGAGTGCTAACAAGCAAGAAACGAAGCAGCTTAGTCTAGGAATGTTTAAAGTGTAGCGTTTAAGCTCTTTTAATTACTTATTACTGACAACAAATCGTTTTTGAAACGGAAATAATAGCTGAAAATTATAATTAATTTCCACTAAACCCAGTGACCGTTAAATAGGATGAATACTGTTCAAAAACTTTTCTTCGCAATCTACGAATAAAAAAGTAGGAGTGCAAAGAGGAACAACAATAAAGCGAAGTACATTAAGAACAAGACAATTAAAAAGCAACCGCAAGTAGACACCGCGGCTGCTTTTAGCACGGGGGACTCTTTTGAACGAAAAGCGATGGTGTGTTTGCTTGATCTTTAAATAAGGAGACAACGCGCATCAACTCCCGTAAATAAAAGTACAAAGGCTACAAGCACGCGATTAAAATTTCCTCGAACCCAGTTATGATGACTACGTAACGCGTTTAACAATCCACATAAGAATTAATTTTTACAATGTCATAAGAATCATGTGCTTCGTGCTTCACAAAAGTGCATTCTGATCGATCTTCAACCAATTTGTTAAAATTGTACATCTTAACGTATGAAATATACTAGGTATATGTATACATGATTATGTTACTGTTTACTATCAAGAATACAAATTAATAATTGGAACATTATTCTTGTGTAATATGTGAAATTTAGAATTAAGCTCATTACTTTTACATCATGAGCCTCAAAAGTCTCCATATTATCTACACTTAAACTAAAGTCTTTGCTGGGGAGGGGAAATAGCCCGATTTGAAAACTCTCCGAAACTTTGGCTGCATGTTCATTACAAACAACTTTCCATGTCAATTGGTTGAATAGACGTGCTTTTACTGTCATATGATATATCTTTTTTTTCTATAGGGAATATCTTTTGGCAGTTCCATTTATTTTTTGGCAGTATTTTATTAGCAGTGGCTATTTTTTTAGCAGTTATGCGCAGCAATAAGAATACCAAAAAATATTTTAATCAGCAGTATAAATTACGTTTTTTGGCAGTTGAAGATATAAGAATAAATAACTAAAAATGAACATTTCTTGTATAAGATAATAATCCGAACGAACTAATGCAGCAGAGTTTTTGCCTCCTTTTCCACTTTGCTGTTGTGCGACATCAATTGCCTCGACATCAATCTCTCTCAACTTATAAACTTAATTTTATTTTATTTTAATTGCAAATTTTTTGTCATTAAGATTCTCAAATTCTACCTCCCGTCCCTAATAAAAGTTATTCCTTATTAAACGTGTTGTTTTCTGCAGCTTTATACACGCTCAGAAAAATGGGCAAAATTTTACACATTTTAGGGTAAACATTTAGATTTTTCGAATGCCGAACCCTTACTGGCATTACTAACAAAACATTGAAATGTAGCAAAGTAAAAACTGTTTAAAATTAAAACTGAAATTTTTAAAATTAGATAATTAGACACAATAAGCCTACATGCTAACCTTCATATTCGCTGACAGTTTATCACTATCACACAAAAGACTTACTTGTACGTACTGACCAGTACGTACAAGTGTTGTTTATTCTTGAGAAGATAAGAGTTTGACGTTAAAGTGAATAGTATGGAAGATTAAAATATGTGCTTTCTCAAATTAAAACTTACTCCAAGTTTGATTTTTACGCAATAACGTCGGAAGTGTTATTATTCAATTTTGGCTCAGCCGTGGTTTTACGTGCCGTAAGCTGAAAAATAAAAAATAATAAAATAATTTTAAATTTGATGAATTTTAAGTGGTTGCATGTACTTATTGATAATTTAGTACAAGTAATTTTGGTTACTGCTGAGACAAACTCAAATTAAAGTAAAAATTTATTGAAGTAATGCATTACCTAAGTAATTAAAAAACAAAAGTAAATAACTCACTTAGGTCTTGCTATTTTATTAAATTTGAACAATCAACCTACTTACAGGGGCAGTGATGGTTTTAAAGCCAAAATCTTTTTCTATTAATCGAAACAGATTTTTTACAAGCACTCCCAGTATACATAATATCTATGATTAATAATAATCATTGCTCTTGAAATTCAAAATAATACAGAATACTGGTGACATTTGGATGTCGCTTGTACGTACAGGTTAGCACGTACAAGCGTTGTTCCATTAGCAGGAAGTTGACATCCAAAGCGATTTGATATAATAAGCAAGAAAATTATTATTAAATTAAAATAAGGATTAAAATTATACTTACTTGTTGCGCAATACTTTCTGCAAACAGTACCATTATCCTCTATCCTGGAAGATTAACGATCTCAAACATTATACCATAGTTCGTCCTTGTAATTGTGTATGCTGCGACTACTTCAGAAACGGCGTAAAGCACTATAAAATATAAAAACAATGAATATGGACTACCATCAGGTCCAACTAATGTTATAGGCTACAAACTGTTGAAGTTTCCTGACAATAATCAAATTTATTTATGTTGCTTGTACTTACTGGGCAGCAAGTACAAGCATTGTGATTAAACAAGAATAAAGGCTCATTTGACTTTAGTTGCAACGTTAATGTGAAAGTGTAACTTTGTCGTCATAGTCAATATTAGGTTGATGGACTATAACCAGATGCATTAGTGCATGCTTGTACTTACTGCCCAGTAAGTACAAGTCTAATTCAATACCGACAGCTTGATCTAATAAATTACACAAGTTACCAATTCAAAGTAAACTGAGTTTCTCAAACATCGCAATGAAATATCCAATCTTAACTAGGGCACATAAAAATAGTTGTACACAGCAAACCTTTGATTTTAATTACACTTAGTTGATAGAAAAGGATGGATGAACTATAGTGCGATTCGTAGCTGCTTGTACTTACTGATCAGCAGTTTGATTCAACACTGACACTTTAAGTTAGTAAATTACACTAGCGCCCAATCAAACGTTAAATAAGCAATTAAAAGTACACATGAGAATAGTAGTACCCCGTACGCACTTAATTTTGATTACCGTTAGTAAATCAAACACGATTTTCTAACTTGTTGAATTGGCACTGTGAACTGCATGCACTTACTGACCAGTATAAGTACAAGCAGTTCGATTCAACAATAAGAATTTAACACCTCAAAGCAGTAACGAAATCAATAACGAATCAGTAAATGAATGTATCAGTTCAGAAATAGTAATTACAACTCACCTTTGAATGTTGGCTGTTTTGCTGTTTGAAGTTTGAACACGTTTCAATACGTCTGTAGTGATGGTTTTTAAAATATGGTTCTTTTAGCTTGTAATTCCGCCCCGCTTTACATACGGCTGATGAAATCACAACAACTGAGGGGTGAAACGCGGGACTGTCAGTGGGAGTGAAAGTGTGAGGTGTTGGTCGTGGACTTTTATGATCTAGTAATGTAGGAAATAGTGAAGACAGTAGTCAATGAATAAACGTGCTGACGTTGCGAAGTGAGTCATTGAGCTTAAGCCCGCA
>JAAXYX010006137.1:0-10065 GCA_036851915.1 Ptenothrix huangshanensis
TTCCTATCCTTAGGATTAGTCTACATACTAAATACTGGACGGGAAAAAAAAGAAAATTTGCTTTCTTCCAACTTGCTCGTTATTGAGAGGACAGGGACAAGTAAGGGCTAGTCCATCTGCTCCTGATACGACGTGATAGAACGATACTCCTTCCACAATCTCAATCTTACCATCGACCATTAATATCAGCAGCAACATCAACATCAACATCATGAAATAAGACAAAGACAGACGAGACGAAGAGGACTAAGACAATGTACATGACCTCGCCCAATTTAAAACATCCAACTCAAGTCTCGTGTCACAATACCTTCACTTGACGAACAGCTATTACCTGTTACTATTACACACTCTAGAAACAAATCCACCCTTTTGCCTCCTACAAAAGACAACTGAACTAAATAAGTAGAAACATTTATTATTACAGACAACACTGGAGTTGAGAGTTGAAATCGAGACAAAAGCAACCCTACCTTAACTTTTAATTCCGACTCCATTCTCTAATTCTCTCGTTCTCTGTTTGTATGGACTGAAGATGTGTTAGTATTCCCATGCAATTCAAAGAGACGAGACCAAAAACAAAAAGAGACCAAGCCTTCTCAATAAATGAGCTCGGATTCACTTTACGATGGCGATCTCCATCTCACCTGTCACTACCTATGTCCACCATACTTTTTAAATGGACCACCTTGCACTGATGATGATATTAAGCAGTTCCAGTTCAGACAATGTATACTTATGTAGGTACACTGTAAAAACCAATGAATCTTAAACCTAAAGTAAAAACCTATACGGATTTAGTATAAATATGAACGCAGTTAGGATGCTCCATAAAACTTTTGGTTTGGACTTGGAGATTTTCTGTATGAACCATTTTTAACCATTTCAAAATTTCAAATTTTAAAAATTTTAGGGGTTTGAAAATTTCCATTTTGAAGAATTTTAAACGTTCTGAAATTTCAGATTTTAAGAATTTCAAGCGTTTCAAAATTTCCGATTTTAAAATTTTTAAGAATTTTAGCTTTCCAAACTTTCATGTTTAAATAATTTTTAAGCCTCTCAAAATTTCATGTTTAAAGAAATTTAGCCTTTAAAAATTTCATGTTTAAAGCATTTTTAAGCCTGACAAAATTTCATCTTTAAAGAATTTTTGAGCCTTTCAAAATTTACCAGTTCAACAACTTTAAAGCCTTCGAAATTCAATTTTTTAACAATTTTGAAACACTTCAAAATTTCCTATTTTAAAAATACTGAATTGACACAAACACAATAAAAAGATCCATCTGGGACGTTGAGATGCACGTTGTAGATGTAATCTCAAGTTGTGGATGCACTTGTTTGAACTCGAAATACATCCTTAAATCCTAACTGCGTTCATCATTATTTCAATCCCTAGTAGACTTTCGACAAAGATTTACCACTTTTTACAGTGTACCTACCATCCTAGACACTTTTTGCCTGACCCTCTGTCAAGTATTTTAAAGACACTTCAATACACTATTCTGTTTTGATTTTTTTTGAAATTCAATCCATAGAACGAAGCACATCACCGAAACACAATGCGAGGAAAACAAACAGCAGAATACAACCAGCTTACCTTACCTTTTCATCTTATTATTGGACTACATTTAAAAAAAGATATTTAAAAGAAGCGAAAGCAATTATTCTAAATCAATGCCATGTAATGGAATGACAAGACATGACGGCATCGCATGACAAGACAAATGCAATAAATGTAATAATAAAATTCAATGGAAAAGGGATGAATTAATTACAGTCTAATTACACTTTAAGTGAGGTTATCGTTGGGATTAAATTAATGAGACAGTTGTCATTTTAAAATTAATGGTGTGTCTATTAAAACCACACTTGTTCATCATTTATTTTCATGAAGGCTCTTACATCACTTGTAGCTCAGAGCAACTAACATAATTATCTACCAGTCCAAGACCATTGAATGAACCAACCTACCCATTTCATTTATGTATTGCTTATTGCTTTTCAATTTCAGTATATGTACCTTTGAACACATCATCTATCTACACTATAAAAAATTTTTAGTTAGCTACATAACAACTTCTCATACCATTGGGTAGGCCATACATCTGTAGAAATGACACTGATAAAAGGGGAATGCAAATGAGTGATGGCAGTCGAGTGGTTGAGTCTCCAGGACAGATTTTTATGAGCCAAGGATTGCAAACTTTTCTCAATAATAAAACTTGCCTTGTCTGAGTTCTTTTGAATGAATACTTGGCGCACGTATGTATGTATTTCCAGTTGATGTCATCTCTGTTTATTACGATTACCATTACGATTACGAGGCATCTCACTTAAATTGCAGTGTAATGCATCGGAAAACGACGCATTCGTGTGTTCGTGCTCACAGTCGCAGACGAATTTAACTTAAGTTGGAGTGTATGAATTGAATTAAGGGTCTGCAGAATTTTATGGTATAATGCTAAATGTGTTAAATATTGTGCTATGCACTCTTTGTAGATTGCAGATTGCAGATATACAGACTTGCCCTTTCTCTATGTACACTGTGAAAACTGAAGGCTCTTAAAGTAGGAAGTTGTGCATGACTAACCTAGGTATCAAAAAAGCATCTTTAAATGCGAGATTTTCTATTTCAAAATTTTTTAAACAGTCCAATTTTTGTATTTTAATTTTGAAACGGCCGGATTTTTTTCATTTTATCAAATTTTAAACGGTTCAATTTTTATGTCTTAATGATTTTTAAACGGTTTCGAAAATTTTCATTTTAGTAATTTTTTAACGGTTCAAATTTTTTCATTTTAGTAATTTTTTAACGGTTCAAATTTTTTCATTTTGCAATGTATAAACAGTGTCAGTTTTTACACCGTATCTTCACAACGCATCTACATGGAAGAGCTTCAAATTCAAAATCAAAACCAACCACATTACATTGAACATTTACATTTGGAAGAAATTTAAATGATGCACACCTAAACTCTGATGCGACGTAATGTCAATGCCAATCTTGAGTAACTTGCATGATACATAATAATATGTCGACGTAGAAAATGCAACTACAAGCTCGGATCTGCCATTGCCACCACCACAGCGAGCACCAGCACCAGCACCAACACCATACCACTCAAGTTTACATACACAGAACAACAATATCAAAATCAGCATCAGCATCAGCATCAGCATCAACATCAACAGCAGATTTGATACAACATCACCACTTGTTTTTCCCATTTACAATTTTTTAACTTAGAGGAAAATGTTGTACAATGGAGGAAGACAACACAAGGGAAGACGAACACACACACACACCCCATCATAATGCCAAGTGTGGATGAAATGAGTGGATTTTATGCTCGATTCAAACGCATAAAGTAGCATCCAGATTCAGAATCTTCGTCAACAAGATGCAATCCAAAGGAAATTTGCATAGCGTACTACATATACATACGTACACTTGGTCAGAATTTTAAAACTGATCTGAGCATTTGAGTGCATGCGTTATTGACGGTGACAATAGGAGCTTTACTACTCGATGATAAATTGTATAGTGTATTATATTACGAGAATTTAATTCTCTATAATATCCTATAAGCTGCAAAAGAGGAGTAGGGTAAAAATTAACTTGGCATCAGACATGAGCTCAAGCTACCAGATCTTATAATTATACGTAGTCATATATGTAAATATATGCTGGGTAGAAGTGACGATAAAAAAATGAACTGCCTTCTGTTACACCAACACCAACACGAACGACAGCGACAGCGACAGCCACAACGACAACGAAAACGACAATGACAACGACAATGACAATGACCAAGGCGATTGGAGGATGAGAATGAGAAGACGAGAGAAATGAATGGACTAACTATAAGGAAATGATAAAAAGGTGGACAGCGGCGACAAAACGCCAGATATGACAGAGTGCTGCTCCTCTGCCCAGACCATCACCATGGTCACTACCACTTGAATATACAGACAAGAAGGTACTGGAAGCAAAGGCAGGTACATATTCAACGAGTATTTCATCTTGATATATTTCTAGTTGAGAAAGGATCCTGTCTTGCCCTCTTCTCACAACAAGACACACAGCCAGTGCCGCCCGTAAAACACCATGTTTCTCCTCCAGCTAAAATGTGGAGAACGATTGTCATTTTCCCAACATGTTACTTTACTCGGAGGCATCAATCAACCTTGATTACAAGGCAGAGAGACATTGTCATTGGTACACTCTAAAAACTGATAAATGTTCAATGTCAAAAACCTGAGTATTTAGTAGAATTATGAACGCAGTTGGATGAACTTCAATTTGATCTAAATTGCTATCTAAATCTAAAAATCTAAGGTTTATCTAAAACAAGTTGAAAGTGTATCTAAAACAAATGATACAGTTCAGGTAAGGTTTAAATTAGTTTGAGATGCGCTTCATTTGTTTCAAAATCGTTGAAGTAGGTAGTAAACTTTGAAAGGGCTAAAAGTTGTAAGTTCCATTGTAAATTTTAAAGCCTTCCGAAGTTGTTAAATAAAGAGATTTTGGAAGGTTGCAAAATTGTTGTAAGGAATATTGAAGCGTTTTAAAAATTTTTACATATAAATTTTGAAACGTTCAAAAAATGTTAAAACACAAACTTTTGAAGCGTTCAAAAGCTGCAAAAATAAGAAATTTTCAAACGATTGAAAACTATTAAAGTAGGAAATTTTAAAGCGTCCCAAAAAGTTAAATTAGTAGATTTTGAAAGGTTTCAAAATTGTTAAAAAAGAAATTTTGAAACACTCAAAAAATGTTAAAACACAATTCTTTCATACTTTTTTCAAACTGAAAATTTTAAAACGTTCAAAAATGGTCAAAATAACAAATTTTGAAGCGTTTTAAAATGATAAAATAAAAAAGCATACAGCCTCCCATGTTTTTGATTCTTTACATGCATTTTTCCGTGCTTTAAAATTCTTCAAATTTTACAGTGTAGGTTCTACCGCCTTTTACCGATATTACAAATGTATAAAGATTGTACCTACTAATACAGGAATAAATAAAACAACTGGCTTGCTTTCAACTTCCACCTTCAACCTATCCAGTATATATGTGCATATACACATATGGATTTCATAGAGTTCATTATCATACCTATAATTACAATGATTACAATTCTATTTGACTTTCAACTACCATTCGAATGCAATTCAGTAATACATAATCCACTGTGGGGTTTTCTACCTCGTTCAAGTCTCTGATTGTAAAGGAAATAGGCACTTTTGGAAATAAAGTCCCATGAAGAAGAAGAAGAAGAAGAAGAAGAAGAAGTTGGAGGGAATAAAAAACATGTGAACATGTGAACATTGCTATTGTACATTAAAAGGGAATAGAGATGACAGTTAAGAAATGTCTTGTATTTTATGTCTATTCTGTCCACAACTGGAATAGGTTTACAATCTTCTCTCCTGCTCCTTTAAACAGAGTTGGCACAGTGTCCCTTGACATCTTTATGAATATAATTTATTTAAATCCTGTCGTTAGCAACTTGGATGGGGAAGAATGGACCAGAATGGATTCATGAGAAATGAAGACCTCCCCGCTATTTATTTACAATAATATTTTCACTTTTTTTCCATTTTAATTTTTCTAATCCCCCTTGATCTCGTCCTTTTTTTCTACTGGGATTTCAACAATGTTTTCCTCACTTTATGTATGGTATTGTGTCACCTCCACCTCACCTGCGGGATCACATCACAATTGGAGTCATTACAACCACTAACGATTACGATTATATTATGTGCAGGCTCAATGGACTTAATTTATTTTCTAGAGCTGACAACTTCTTGTTAATGTTCGTGTTCGTGTTCTTGTTATGGCTATTGCATTTCCATTGTCGTTCCTATCGCTAGTGCTAGTGCTATTGCCATTGCCATTCCTTGCTATGAAGGTATGTATGTAATGTGCACATTCCCTTTACTCAACTCTAGAAGAATCTTTAACAACTGTGATACCGACAGTGCCAAGTCAAAAGTCAATGATGCCGATAGGATCCCGATACCGATACCGGTTTCTTCTAATTCCCCTAATCAAAAATTAAAGTTGTGGTATAAGATATAATAGAATTATAATTATCTTCTATTATGCTGACGTATGTACATGGTGTAGAGGACAAAAGCGAATTTTCTTTGGAGATTCGCGCCTCTTTGTTACTTTACTTTGTTGTTCTTTTCTCTTGCCAGAAAGTGCGTACATAATAAAAACTCAAGAATCTTAAAGCAGAAAAACATGAATGTAGAACTTCAAAAATTTAGTAGGATTTAGAGTAATTATGAATACAGTTAGGGTACAGATGAAAACCATCCTAAACGCAGCTTGGATTCGGAGATTATTTTAACAATTTTGAACGTTTCAAAATTTCTTATTTTAACAATTTTGAAAGGTTTCGAAATTTCCTATTTTAACAATTTTGAAAGGTTTCAAAATTTCTTATTTTAACAATTTTGAAAGGTTACGAAATTTCCTATTTTAACAATTTTGAAAGGTTTCGAAATTTCCTATTTTAACAATTTTGAAACCATTCGAAATTTCCTATTTATGCAATTTTTAAACCTTTCAAAATATGTTATTTTCACAATTTTTGCACCTTTAAAATTTTGAGATTTCAAAAATTTTAAACCTTTCAAAATTTCTTATTTTAACAATTGGAAAATTTATCAAAATTTACTGTTTTAACCATTTTTGCCCCTTTAAAGTCTTCATATTTCAGCAGTTCTGAAACGTTCCCATTTCTATTTCTCCAATAATATTCGATACGATTTCGATAAACTTTATGCGAACTCTCTACAAGTCGTAACTACGTTTATAATAACACTAAATTGAATTACATTTTCTCGTTTAATAATACACCAGTTTTGACACTGTATACATACATGCTTAAATACCAACAAGAGTGTCAGTATCATCCTGAAATTCAACGTCTTTACTCTACAACAAATAGAGGAATGAAGGAGCTTAGACTTACACTATACAACACTACAATTTCTCTACACAAACCCACCGAATATCTTCGCCTCTGCTCAAGACCATAAATTTTTTATCTGACAGATTTCTGCAAGGAGTTTCTAATTACGTAATTGTTTGCAATACCGGCTAGAGAATATATACACGTAAGTAGACTCGTAGGTAGGAAGATGGGTGGAGGAGAATGAAATGCTCACTACTCACCGCGGCACTACATTTATCACAGCACAAGTTATTTTATTTATTTATCTCTCCTACTTCTCCGTCTCCGTCCACTTCGTCCACTGATTAATGACTTGTATTCACAATTTTGGAGCAACTTTAGGCTAATTGTAAGAAATCAACATCAAAGCAAGCATCGCATCAGTACCAGTACCAGTATCAACTCAAGCACCAGAACCAGCACCAGAACCAGCACCAAACCCAGAACCAGAACCAGCATCAGCATCAGTACATCCAACAAACAACGATAACGAAGACACCGAAGAAGTTCACAGAATTAATTAGAATTACGTACGTGAACAATATGTAGAGAAATGCTGGGAGAGGAATTTTGAAAAAAGCTCTCTGAATTCCTATACAGATATCTCCTACATATCTGTATCATAGAATTTAATATCTATGCAGTATTTACGGGTGCAGATTCTAATAGAGCAGCCTGAGCCATAATCCTAATCCTAATCGTAATCGCAATTGCAATTGCAAGCGGTATATTAGTGTAATATTTACATACAGCAATACAATGTAAACGTAATAAAGTAGAAAAACGCTTTAGAATAAAAACACATGCGAGGTTAAAAGATAAATTATCAACATAACAGTTGCTGATACAACGAGTACAACGAGGATGCCATACGATACTATACCATACCATACCATACCGAAAAGTATAGATATACTCTATAGCAATA
The DNA here is from genome assembly GCA_036851915.1 of Ptenothrix huangshanensis. NCBI lineage: Eukaryota > Metazoa > Arthropoda > Collembola > Symphypleona > Dicyrtomidae > Ptenothrix > Ptenothrix huangshanensis. The sequence goes on from JAAXYX010006137.1 coordinate 7,900, forward strand.
CTGATATTTAATTCTCTCTTGAGAAGCAGAGAGAGAGAGAGAGAGAGAGAGAGTAAAAAATGAGAAAAGAAAAATGAGATCAAATGAGTTAAACAAGCCTGCCTTCAGATGTTTCTTGAATTTTCACAAATCTTTCAACTGTACGCGAAACAAGCAGTTGTGTTGTTCCTCTTCAATTTCATTTACAAAGAAACTACCAACAAGCTTGAAGTGTTGCGTAATAAATGGCATTATGTTCTCATCTCGGAATTCTTTCTTTCTGTCCACTTCTCTGCTACATATGTACATATGCACATAGGCATAGGCATAGGCATAGATACTTGCCTTGGACTACACTTCCATCCCATAGCCATATATACCTACCTACTGTCTCTACTTTATGATATTAACTACGGAGAAAAATAACACTCAATTAACTCAATTATCCAGTTCTTGTTAAACCAGTTTAGCATTGGTTTGACGCCTATAAATCTCTCACAAGATCCGAATAGTATGCAATTAGCTTCTCGGTATTCTTTGCAAATAGGAGAAAAAAAGTCACCCGTCTCTCCCCATGAGTTATGTCATCCCTTCCAAAATTTATTCCACTACTAATATCCGAGTTTTCAACTTTATGAGTATAAATTGTACATAAATGTGTGTCTACATACGACATACACCAGGACCACATACAGTCAGGAGTCTATGCGAGTGAATGAGCAGGCTGCAGACACTTTTCATATGTAACATGTAGGTATAATCCATCCTTGTATTATCCTTGTACATATTTACGTACGTATGCTCTATATCTTTACCGTAATACAAGAGAAGAAAAAACGAGCGTGAAAGAATAAGATGCAAAACACCCGCTTCTACTGTATTTCCACATATCATTGGATTGGATTGGATCACAAAGTATCTCTTGCTACGATTACGATTAGATAAAAAGTCAAGATTGCATCCATACGCATACAGTGGGATTAAATAGCATTTAATTTGTACCACGATTTACTGCATGTCCGCATCATGTACCAACTGTGTCCTGTCCTAGAAGGAAAGCATACCCCACATTTATTTTTCCCTGCATTACATTTTACACACACAGATAAGAAGCTGCAGACAGAAGTGTAAGATTAATGTCGTAAATCGTAAAGTTGCTCGACTGAAAGTGTGACTGAAAGAAACGTATCAGGATCACGAAAGAATAAAGTAGGTTATATACCCTTTGGATATATGAGTATATGATTATCATAGCAGGCAAAATGTGCACTTAATTATTTTCCCCACTCTTTCTCCAAGTATAAATAGGTGCCCTAACTTTGAGATTTGTGAGCAAGGCAATAGCAATATACATTGCAGGAGTAAGAAACGTGTTCCTTGTCGTTCGTGCTTACGAGCTAATTCTAGGAGAATAAAAATAGGCGGAAAGTAGAGAGTGACTGAAAATGAGTTGTGAGATAATATAAAAAATGTATTTAACTTTTTTCCAGCCTATACAGATATGAAGTACCTACAAGTGGAGAGTACTGTGTGCAAATGGATATAATAAAAATAAAATTAATTCCTTGTCCCCTATAAAAGTGCTATGGAGAGATCGATAGGTATATGTATGTATGTACTTTTACAATTACTGTAGCACATGCCTAGTGCAATTCAATTCAATGCAACGTAACGTAACGTAATGTAATGTAATGTAATGGAAAGGGTTAAGGCAATCGTAATTGTAAGTTGCTGTGCCGGCTTGACTTTGCTTGGTTTTGGCTTGGCTTGTGACTTCTGAGATACTGTATCAGTATTTATAAAATCCTGCTGATTTAATTAGAGTTGCAACAACAGCGCATTAATTATGATAGTCGAGGAATTCCTGGAGCCAGAGCCAGAGCTAGAGTTGGAGTCGGAGTCAGAGTCAGAGTCAGAGTCAGAGTTCGTAAAAAATAATAGCAGGAGATTTTTTAATTATCAACGAGCGGCCGCCTTTCATCACCCAGTACGAAGTGAGTGCCATGGCCATGCGGCATAGAATATTGTACAGTCACCCACTCCACTCCACTTCATTATATTATGCCTATATACATATCGTCGGTGAAGAGGCAAAGTGTCGCGCATCCAATTTTCGTGCGATGCAAAGTGTCGCTCATCCACAAATTTATAGATGCAAAGTGTCGCGTGTAGCACGTTTCAATGTTG
>JAAXYX010006138.1:0-10064 GCA_036851915.1 Ptenothrix huangshanensis
ATGTGTAACTATTGCTTTCTTTAGGACGTCTTTTATACTTCTTGCAACAAGCACTGCTGGTCCCAGTAAAGCGAATAGTGAATCAAAAGCGGACAAAGAAACTCAACGACGATAAAATGCAAGAGCTGAAGACGAAATTTGAAAAAGTTCTTGAAATCCGGCAAAATGTTCACAAAATTTTATCCATCGAACCGGAAGGGAGGGAAGAAAATTTTATTGCCAACCTTATGACTGATGATACGGTGGAGATGCAGAACTTGAAGAAATTCTTCAAAATTTCTTAACACTTAGCTAAGTAGGATTAGGAATACAATTATTATTTATAACATATATCTGTATTACAGGTATGTATAATATGTAAGTATATTTTACCAATTCAAAATTTGATCAGGTGATATTGACATACATAATTTATTACTGCTTTTACGTGACATGCCATAACCATTACTGAATTTTAGAATAATTTTCCGCTTTGAATTCGGAATTTCTAAATTTTTACGCTTACGGGTACTTTTAAAATGTTTCTACTGACTACGTCAACCAAATTGAAAGGTTATAGTTGGTATTTTTCAAAAACGGTGACCAATTTAAAGACGACACATTTTTATAAAACATGATCATTGTTCAACTAGAATTTAATTTAAATTTTTAAACCTCGTTTCAGTCTAAATTTTCAACAAAGCTGTCTTAAATTCCTGATTAGTGATCGAGTATAAAGTATAAAGCATTAATTAGCTAAAGCAAGAATTACCTATCTGGCATTACACCTTCACCATAAGCACAGCAAACCTGAAAAGCACTCTCCTTGAAAATTGTAGAAATTTAATAGAAATAAGCTAATAAAGTCCTCAAAATAAATTTGATCCAGTGGTGCATATTATGAAAGACAAAATTTCCCGGTTTTTATTATTATATTGGCACTATCCCTTGCAAAATTTAATGTAAAATAAGACCATATGAAAAAGGTACACGTAGCAAGCAACATAGACTTTCGAATCTGCTTTAAATGGCAGCAGAGCTTCGATCCAATAAGACTCTATACCACACGATCACAAGTAGCGACGCCGTTCCCGACGATGAAGGCCCAGATCCTTTTAAAATTTCTAAAAGTTACTTCACCCCCTCCTCAGTTCGAACAAAACTTCCCGGGCTCCCATCATACAGAGCACACTATCTCCCATCCCCATCAAAAAAGGCCACGTCACCGATTCCGATACCCCCTCCCAAAGCTCCTCCGAATGAAAAAACCAAGGACTCTTTGCACCCAAACAAAGGAAATAAAGAAAACCCTAGAACTCCTGAAAAATCAATGGGTACTGTGAGAACTACAAAATCTCCACAATACATTCCAGATAGCGTTTCAGCGTTTGAGGACACAAACCCATATGCGCCTGACATTCGAAAACATGATCAGTCCCGGTCACGACCAGATACCTTAAACAATTCAAAATCAAATCATCGACGAAGCCCAATCCCACATATACCGGCGAAATCGGACTCGTTTGAACCTGGAGATGGACGAAGAGATTTTCCCGCATCTGACCCTGAAGATAAGCCATTAACATCTGTTTACAGAGTACCCAAAAAAACGCCCCAATTTGATTTGCCCACACAAAAGGATCCTAACTTGCGATCGGCAGTTAAGAAACCACAAAAGTCAAACGCATCTTTACTTACCGAAATATTAGAATTAGGTCCGAAGCCTTGGCCAGGTGTAAAATTTAATGGCCCTAAACCAAATATGCTAACGCCAATGAAAAAACCTCAAAAGTCGAACCCCTCTATTTTTACCGAAGTAGTGGAAATAGGACCGAAGCCCAGCCCAAAACCGCTAAAACCAAAAATAATCCCAAGAACAGGTCCACCAATAGGGGGTCCGAAACCTGGCCCAAAACCAATTCCAAGTATACGTCCAGATCCAGACCCAAATCCAGCTCAGGTTCCAGAGGACAAAGATCCATTTCCGGTCCCACTACCCGAAGTTATGTTTGTTGTAGGCCCCCCTCCTAGGCGAAGACCCAAGATAGATAGGGACAAAGCCAGCGTAAAACCAAAACCTTACAATAAAACCTCAGTGATCGTGGATGACAAAGCCAGCTTAAAACCAGAACCTTACAATAAAACCTCAGTGATCGTGGATGACAAAGCCAGCTTAGAAACCAGAACCTTACAATAAAACCTCAGTGATCGTCGATGACATAGTGAATTCTGTTACTTTCAGTGAAAAGTGCAAATTAAATGCGCTACGGGAGAAAACGGATAAGTATTACTGTTATCGCGACCTTCTTTTAGGGAACAAAAAGGATAAAAATCAGAATGAAGGAAGCCTTGGTTCTCTAGACGTCGAAGGGGTGGAGGAACTCAACTCCAATAGAAAAGCTCCGACTCAATGCGAAGAAATTAGAGAGCGCTCTCAAACACCACGCCCATTTGAACAGAGACCCCAGAGACCTTCCGATGAATCGGTCAGTGTTGTTGATCAGGATAAAGGAAAAAATAATGAAAATGAAAATAAAGACAAAATATTCGATTATTCATATGCCCCTGCCTTCATCCCCTATCGGCATGGCGTCAATTATGACAAAGTAAAAAGTCGTATCTACGTGCCAACCGACGAAGTCAGATTTCCTTGCGAATTCTCTAACGTCCCGGGCAAAATGAACAACGAAAATTATGCGTATGGCGAAAAAGGATTTGTTCCTCGAAACCGTACCGCAGATATTGACACTGACGACACGAGAAACAGCTCTGAGAAAACTTCTGAGAAAAAAAGTTCAAAAGCCAATAAGGATAAAATAGCTGCTAATTTTTTAGCCAAAAAGGAGATTACTTCTGCATTGGCATCAGCAAGTCCAAATCAGTTTTTGCCCAAATTACAAAAACCAGTTCAGAAAGATTTAAAAAATACAAATCAAGAGGATGTTTTCGGACGCCTCACCAACAAAAAGGTTTCTAGACGGGCCAATCGAAATAAAAACCAAGCAAGTGTCGCGCCTGCCAATCCCAATAGTCCTAATCCACGTCGTTACGGTACGGCTTCAAATGATAATGCTTCTGACAAAAAATATACAATAAATAAAAACCCAACAGTTAGCCTTAACCTTGGAGAAAAAGACCTTAAGAGAAGTGAAGTTTCTGCATACAGGCACGAATTAAATTCAGCTATTGCTGTGGCCTCTGAAATTCCCTTACCAACCGAGTACTACTTTCGCCAGGAGGATCAACTCCCAGGAGAAGAACCCATTCATATTCATGAGCTAAGTGAAACTGATGAAATAAACCAAGCATCGGATCGTGGACAAACTGCTCCCAAACCCAAAGGAATTTATGCAGATTACTTAAGTCGCAGTGGAACAGCGATTAGACAAGGTTTGGATGCCGAAACGTTATTGCTACTGGCTGGAGACAAACGGTTTGTATCCCAAGAAGAAGACTTTCACGTTATCCCTACATCAAGACAATTCAAAACTATCATGGCGCTGGAGAAATTTAAAAGCTTTGGAAAGGCGTCTGAATCTCTAAATGAGTGTAATTTAGTCACAGAAAATCAAGGGCTGCTGGAAAAGTGTCAGAAGAAGCAGTGTGAGTTGCCAAAGAATACAACTTGTTCACCTTCACCTGCGCAAAAGAGTAAAGGTGTGCAAAACGACGAATGTCTGGGTCAGGGTCAAGATCAGCAACTATCTTCAAAACACGTCAAACCAGTAGTAAACACAGCTCCCCCCGATATCGCCTACGTTGGTCTCGGTAGTAAATTCTGGGATGTTGAAAACGCTCCACGTATCGTCTGGAATCATTCAGACACGATTAAAGAACGGAAAGTCAAAAATATATTCTTCAGCGACATTCCAGACGATGAAACAATCCCGTACTTTCGATATCCTCTCAACGTCCACGAGGTCCACTTTGACGGCAAAATCAGCCCAGAAAATTTCTTCCATGTGCTAATAGATCTTCAGGAACTTCGTACACTAGAAATCCACGTTTCCACGCTCCATCATCTGACCCTGGATAAGTACAGTGCCAAGCAGACAATTAAACTGCCAAAATTGAAAAGTTTGGAAATCTCCTGCAATTCCTTCGATGAGAACGATGCTGTTTCATACAATCTAGTGAAAATTGTCAAAAATGTAATTGTCCTTCTATCACTTTATTATCCTTCGATAACGTATATTGGAGTAGCTCTCCCCTTCGTAGCCACAATGGAACGAAAATTGATGCTGTCCCTTTGGATATTCATTAAAAATCATTGTACCACCCTGGAAATATTTAACACCGAGTGTCCATTTCCTGAACCTGCAAGACCTACGTCACCTACACCCAATAAATTTCAAACACTTGTTCCGCCAATTGACCCCGATATTGTTGAAATGGATTTGACTGGTGCTCAACAGGTGAAATTGGTTAGTTTTCATCTATTCTACTGGCATCAGGTGGGAAGTACAGAGTTTTGGAGAAGATTTGTGAAAACACAGGATAAGCTCGAATATATACAATTCTGGGTTGAAGGTCCTGTCTACTATAAATTTCCTTATGATGTCATCAAAAACAACCAAGTTCAGCTTGTAACCGTGTCCATGAACCTTGACATTCGAAGTTATCCTGATCGCTATGCTAAAGTTCCTATAGATTTCAATGCTTTTGAAAACGCTGCCTTTTTGAAAACGATTGCACTGAAAGGGATTCAACTTGGCCACGTCCGCCCGAATGACCTCCTCAAACCTGACATTATCAATGTGGATCATTTGCCCAAATCCGTAGAATTAATTAAGCTGATGAATTTAAATGTAACTTCACAGGATATTGACAAAATCGTGTTAGACTTTCCAAGTCTAAAAGTTCTGTATTTAGACAATGTAGGAACCCAAGGAAATCTTGGAATAACTGTGGATGCTCTTGTACTACTTTTAGAAAAACGAAATAACATTTTGGAACAGATTGAGATTTTCAATAGTATTAATCAGAAAAGCTTACTCAGTTCAAAAAGTAGTCATAGCTTTGAAGATCTCAATTCAAATGACGGTCAGAATCCATCTGTTTCCAACAAGCAACAGCGAATTCTAGGATATCGACTACTTGTAAAAATCCTTTCCAAAAAGCAGGAGGATCCATCATTTCGAGCGTATAGAACGATGAATAATGATTTCGAAATTATTTATGAAGACGACGAAGAGGATGAAAATGTAGCAAGATCGACACAAAGGAGAAGAAGTCATGACGTTGATGATTCTATTGATTTTGAAATTAAGACAAAATCCAGTGTTCATGGTAAAGGGACACGAAAACTGGTTTCAAGTGTTTTTAGATCTGAGGCAGTAGTATTAGTGGACAACCATACTAGGTTTAAGCCTGTGGTATCCCAGGATGAAAACCTTCCCAAGAGTGATGTTTCCAGCGTAAATAACTCTACCCCTGGACTTCCAATGCCCATCGAGATTAATTGTGCAAAAGCCAGTCGATCTAACAATAGTTCTGTGCAGAAACTGTTTGTCAATGATGTTACCCCTTTGGAAACTGGATCCGTTTTTGAAGTACCAATGAAGAGGCGTCATACAAGTGATATTGGAGTGGACACGGATAAAGAACTACATCAAGATCCCAAACTGGACTATCGTCAGGATGACCCTGATGAGGAATGTTATATTGAAGAGACAGAGGGAAAGGGAGAAGATGTCCCTCATAATCACAAAGGACGTCACCAGCACAGCACAAAAAAGCGTAAGAAGGATCTCCCCACTCCCACTCGAAAGGGTAATAAAAGATTAAAGACGAAGAAAAGAGTTTGGAAGAGATAGTGTGATTAAACTGACAAATTGTGAAACTTTGAAAACCCTGGAGAATAAAAAAAGTAGATGATACTAGGTGTAACGTAATTGATTTTCACGAGTACTTTAATTATTTCTTCTCCATTTTTAATACATACGCATCTTATTCCGCAACATGGTTATTATTTTGCGTACAATACCGCCATTACTTTAAATAAATTCAGATTATAAAAATGGAACATGGCCTGAAATGAGAGATTAGTATTTTAGGTAATAATTACAATTAGACGATTTTGGAAAATAGTTTTAACTAAGAAATAAATTATTGCAGGCCAGTACATGATTGAAAACAGATTATATTCTACAAAATAACGGAATACAATTAATTATAAAGATTTGCAATTTGATTTAAAAATGTACGGCAGTTTCCAAGAATTGAAAAAAGCTTCGAAATGGCCACGCTAGCATGATTTCTCCACATGCATATTTAATCGCTACATGAAAATTACACAAATTTAAGTTACAGGTTAAAGTAGCATTACTATACATTATAGTTAGACGGCGAGTTGAGTAAAATCGTTGCAAATTGTTGCGCGTTGAATCTAATAGATCCGTTTACCCGTCAGTCTTTATTAATTCCGTAATTCCGTTCCGTCCATCCAAGAAATGTAAATGATCATTGCTCCCCATTTGCTGATTGCCGTCCTGAGAAAACATCTAATAAGATTGTCCGAGCATTAGCAACAGCCTTCTGTAGCTGCTGCAGTAAGATGTTAATTGCTCCTAATGAATAAATACAGATTTAAATACTATTAGCTTTAATTATATTGAATAAGAATACCAGCTACGAACACAAATTCGAAAAAGAATAAGCATATATATAATTTAATTGGAAATGAAATGTGTACAACTCAATTACCTGACTTAAGTAGTACTTTCAATGAACTCTGCGCACCCTGCATGATTTCCACATGAACCTTCCTCCAGGTGAGTAATTCAACTCGAATAAAATAATCCAGCTTATAATCAAAGCACAGGTTGCTAGTTTTGCACAGTTGTTCGTAAGTACTCATGAGATTTGTCAACACCATATTTTGAAAATGGCTGAACTTCAAAAAGTCCTGAACTGTTTTATCCTAGAATTAATTCACAATCAAAAGAACTAACATGTTAGTAAAATTGTACAAACAGTACACAATCATTCACTGCCAACACCAATTACTTTGTTCCATTGACATCAATAGGCAAAATCGCGAAAATCAAGATGAAAACAGTACCTTTATAATTAGATATCATAATTTTGAAAGCAAAACATAGCAGTTAGTAAATTGTTCGTAATAACTAAACTTACTGAAATTTGATTTGGAATAACCGCAGTAATGTGGGACGTGGGAAGATGAAATTTCTTTTCAAATTCGAGTCGTTCCAGCTGCAATTCGATCATCACCTGGTAGCAGTTGTACAACTCTACCATTCCACTGTTTAAAAATACAACAAAAATCTAAAATCCGGAGAACAAGTACCAACTATGTACCTAATAATAATGATTTGACTACTAATCGGCATCATGAACTTTAATCATAAAATTTCTACAATTAATAATATTAATTATTATGATCCCGTAATATTACATTGAATAAAACTCACGAAACTTGGCATTTTTACTTACACGTAATCTCGTTTAGCTGTAGGGCTGCTGTCATATGGAGCGATAGACATGGCGTTTGAAGCTGAATTGCTAGTGTTTGGCCTTGACGAGCCGGAAATTTCTGCATCTTTAACTCCTTTAGCAGCACTGCAACTAGGGGCGATTTTAGCATCACTGGAAACACCGATTTCAGGATCTGTAATGCAGCTCAGCATGGATTTCTTGGTATTGTTCTCGTCCGGTTCACCCTTATTTCTAGCCCCATTGTACTCACCGAGATCCATGGTGAGTAACTGGTCCAAAAATCTATGATCAAAAAGAAGCGAAAACATTAGTAAATCTTACATTTAAAATCACACATTCTTCTAAGTGACGCCAATTCAAAAAATCTAGCATGGAAAGTGCCTTACATTGAGTGCAATTTTAAGACAGTAATTGTAATTTCATACCCGGGCCCCATTCTAGACAATGTTTGCAGTGAAGGTCGTGTCGCAGTTTTAGTCGAAAAAGTAAGGCTACGGCTACGCCCAGGAACATACATAAAAATGTCTTTGTTGTCCTTCTTCTCCAGATCAGTATTTGCCGCAACTTCACCCTGCCCTTGGCCAAGTAGATTCTTGTGAAGACTTTCCAGTATAAAACGCACTTGCGTGTCTCTTCCAGTTTCAGCATTTTCCTTCTGGAACAACTGTTCGACTCCTGGAAATTCTGTCCTATTTCCATCAGGCATACAGATCTGAGAAAATACAAGATAAAACAATCTTTATTAAAAATGGGAGAGTCAGCTTTGTAAGGAGCAATCATTATTGGTTTGAAAATGGGATTTATTTTCAACCAACTACCAAATGTCGTCAGTCGTCATGGACCGTATTAGGTTAAATTGTACAAATAAATTCAAAAGGCAAATATTATTACTGAAAGTTGATTCAGACGATCGCGATTCGTTGAACTTGATTGATGGTGATTCCTAAATCTCCTGCTGCTGCACTCTTCTTTGACTTTGCTTTGGACATTTCCAATGACAATACTCCCGCTAAATCCTCCAGATGCACTCTCACTACCACTACCCAAAGGCATTTCAACTACTTTGTAAATGTCAACTTGTCTTTATTATGTTTATACAGTACTGATTATTTGTTTCGGCAGTTAAATAATTATATGATGAAGAATATGCAACAGATGAGCATCCAACTTGATGTTTGCGAGCATCTAGATGTTGATGGCTGAAGATGAAAAGTTCTTGTGAGAACGTTCCTTAAGGAACTCGTGTTTTTATACACGGCCAAGCAGCAGATGCCTGACCTGATCTTAAAAACGTTTAGTTTTCCATGATCATCAATGCGGACGCTGAAGCAAGACGTAGGCAAGTTGGATGGTACATAAATTCAACGTCCGTACTAAATATCTATAGGTATTTAAACACGCTCAGCATAAGGAAACCAAAAACATGACAGTATATTATAAGCATGCAATTATTGCAACTTGCAACTAAAATACGCAATTAATGACAAAACAACTGATGAAAGATTTTATTTGTGGTGTTGACAAAAGGTAGAAGCATAAGTATATCTTGTAGGATGCTTACAATAATTACACAGATTATAATTAATTAATAATAATTATATATGTAGTATATCCAGAATAAGTACAAGTACCACTTAATTAAATATATGTATATATATAACAGAAATATGCAAATTCAAATTAGTTTTAAGCAGTAACAAAATAAAGCATCATCGTCATCAAACTCTTCCAGAACTTAATAAATGCAGTTACTTTTAATAATATGTCTCAGAAGCTAAGAGTTGGTCTAGTTTTTGTCTAAAATACTGTAAAATGTAATTAATTATTTAAGCATCAAATTAAATTTAATCCCAATTTTATATTCACTGAATTTCATAATCATAGTTTCAATTTGCTTGCCAATAAATAACGCCATTATTTACAAAAAATGTAGTTGTTGCTGGTCATGATATTGGTTTGAACTTAGGAAGAACTACAAGGGAATTTTTGGGATATTTTCACCAGAAGGTAAAGTTCGAAAGCTAGACTCTTTGTACAAAATTTTCATAAATAACCAGTAAGATAGAGCTGCCACAAAAACGAATAATGCAAAGCGTAATATCCCCTTAATCGCCATAATTCTGGAATGCAAACATCATAATTATGTACATTAGTAATGCAAGTTGTATGATCACAAGTATTTTTAATTTCAAGGATTTGGGAAAATCATAACACAAATAGAGTATTATAGCACAATGTGCAAAATTTAATTATTGAGTAACATTTTTCTACAAGAAACTAATTGTAAAGCTTGCCCAAGGGCAATGTGTAAAATGAATTATTTTTTCGTAATTTTTTTAAGATTAATTACGTGTTCATTGTGAAACCTTGATAGGATACACACCAAGCGCCTTTTTCGAAACGCACGTTTTGTTCCAACGGCTCGTTCCTCGTTCTTGTTGTCGTTACTGATTTTCCCAACTGCAGGAACCAGTAGGCTTTAATAACGTCTGCACTTACAATTAGTTACTTAGCAGCAATGTTGCTTTGCTTTTTCAAAATTCTGGAAAGTTATAGCAGATTTGAAATTTGAAGCAGCGTTAGTCACACCAAAATAAAAAGGTGCTCAAATTCACCACCATAATACA
>JAAXYX010006139.1:0-10062 GCA_036851915.1 Ptenothrix huangshanensis
CCATACCGATTTTCATCAATTTCTGAGACATCTCATTTTTTTTTAGGTGAAACCTCAAATTGTAGTTCAATTGGAATTTACTTATGGACTCATACCTTCCACGGGTTTTCCTTGTAAAAGTTTTAAATACTTAAGTGGCGTCAAGTTGACGACTACATTGAAAATAAATCTTTCAGTAATTTATTTAAATTAGCTGTTTCGCAATAAGTGTTGCTAAGCGTTAGGGTTTTAAAGTTAAAATAAAATCTGAAATTTACGTTAATTGAAGTCATTTTCCTTTGTTACTACTTTCTTTTTTTATCGCATGTCCTAGAGATAAGTGTAGAAAAGCATTATATTCGTAAGGAGTCACATGAACAATGCAAAAGCAATAACCAGGCAAATGAAATTACAAAATCTAGTCGTTAACTTTGACTTTAACTTCGTCACATATTGGTCACAAGTCCAACCCACCCTTTTCCTTTTATGCCACGAATCTATTTTGCGATCCAATTACACGATACATGATATAATAATGATAAAGTTTTGATTTGAAAAATAGGAATAATTTTGACTTTTGGTTACAAAAGTTTTACGAAAGGTAGCTTTACCCAAAAAGCAATTTTTTTCACGATTTCCTAAATACCTTTACCAAGTGTGGGTAAACATAAAAATGTACACTGGTTGAAAATTTTTTGTTTGTAAAGATACTCAGAAAAAATTCGTTGTCATTGAGAAATGTCTGCAAGGAATTTTTATAATTTCTTTTTCATGTCTTTTTCGGACATGCTAGAGCATTTGATAACAAAAATAATGACTCCTACAAAATTTTTTCTAGTTAGTATGATCCACAGATCTGAACGAAAGCATTAAATTATCTCCTTTAACGAACACTAATAAAACATTAGTATACCATTAACGCCACAAACAATAATATCCTGGTGTTTTCTGAACATATTTGTACAGGTGTGCATGACATAGTGTCTTCTGTTTAAAGGATTTATCTTAAATTATGTAAATATCGTGCACGTTCATTGTTAATACAATTAGATACAAATTGCCGCTTGAAAGTTTCGACGCTTTTATTTTTACGCCATGTAATAATATAAATTAGCTTTAAACTGATTTTTGCCAGGGTTGACTCTGCATGGCTTGATTTTCTTGTGAAGAGTTTTTAAATTCCACGTTTCATTTTCATTCCACCGATTTTCTAAATGACATATTTGTTAAACACCATCAATTGTTTTTGGGTTGCTTCTTGATTCAAATTTTAACCGTCATTGAAAATAACAAGCACAAAAGACAATCAAGTTGCATTATGGACAAGTACTCAGAATAAATATCTTTTAAAATATCTTTTAAAAATAGCATTAATTGTCACAAAAATAAAAGTTTATTTGTATTATTTTTTACTAAATTTGAGCCAAGCGGAAATTTCTTGGTTGAAAAGCATAAAGTAATATATATGAGATTATTTTCTTGGTAAAATTTAAACCTTATTTTGCAAATTGTTTACATCGAGTAGCTCCTTGTGCCTAGATCAAAGTTTCTAATTGAGTTAATAGTTGCAAAAGGGTTTAATGAAGTTAAGCCGTTTATGAAAAACGTTTTACCTTCTGTCCTTTAGTAATATTCAGGTGTGTGTTTTCTTGGCGTCGCTTTGTTTACGTTTCGAAGTTTGTATTCGCTACTACACACAATTTATTATAGAAACAAGTATTTAAATTAATGATAACATTATGCATATGCGGCTAATAAGGAATAATTCGAAAAAGTGGCGCTAAATTAAACTGAAAGAAATGTTACAAAATAATCATGTTTGTGGATGAAGCAAATAAATAACTGCTCCATAAGCATAGCGTTTCCCAGCTTCTTTCTTATTGAAGAGATAATACACGGATTTATTATTCTTTCAGTATAGTACTAGGAAGCAAACACTACATGTACTTATATTTTCTTTTAAAGTCTGGTACTAAATTACATTTTTTCGAGTACATAACAATTTTCGAGTCCGCATTCCATTAATCGAACAGGACGCCATTTTTTTTTTTAAGGGGTCTCCTAGAATAGAAAGAAAATTAACTCAAGCGACTCCAAAAAATTATTTTTGAAATTATAAAAATGATGCAAATTGCGGTTTCAATTGCAATATTAGACTCTCTCGACTCCAAAAACTACTTTGCCTAATCTTGCAGATTTTGGTCTATAACCTTGTTTAAAAATAAATACACATAATACATGCCATGGGCTAATAAAATGTGTTCTATTTTTTAAGATTTTGTGTAAAGTTTTGAAACCTTTTTATTGAAGCCTTAGACACATACGTGTTTCTGTCACATCGCTAATCCTTAATTGTACAGCCGATTAATCTTACAAGCGGCGTTTATATGTAAAAGAAATTAAAAAATAAATTCATATTTTTCAATTAAATAATACTTTTTCTTGAAGTCGGCAAATTGCAAATGATTTCACATATAGTAAGTTCTGTTTTTTGCTTTGATTCTTCAAAAAATTATTAAGTGAAAACATTAAAGAATTTAAAACTTTTTAGAATGACAGTTTTTATTTCAAACCCGTAAATGTTCAAAAATGTGAATCACCGACTTTAATGAATTACTACTGTTGTAAAGAATTAAGAATTATTCTTGGGACATGTTAGCGATTTTTTTCAAGTCAACCTTTACTGACCTTAGTGCATGCAAGGTTGAGGAAAAACACGGTTAAGGTATCGCTTTTATTTTGTTATTTGCCAACCGATTTTTAAGATGTTTGCGGATTCAGAAATCTTTTTTCTCTATTAAAATATTGCGAAATCTAAGCGATTTAAAATTTCTTGATCGCTTCCTAATTTGCTAAACCACAATTTCGTTCCACATTTTTTGAACAACTATAACGCCGGTATTATTTAGCTGTAGAATACTAGTAGTACGTTGTAGGCAGATATATAAGCAGAAAAAAAATAGGAAGGAAAGTAAGGCTTATCCAATTCCGAGTGTGTTAAGGCAAAGCAGCGGAAATCCAGAAATTCTTAAAAGCAATTTGAGGCATATCTATTTGTTCTGTGCTACTGATGCTGAATTTGCCCCACTTTGCTTTTAATAATTTATGGATTCGCTCCGTTTTGCCTTTACCTAGAATTGGATATGCACCACTTTGCTTCTAAAACGACGATATTAAAAAGACGATTTTAAAAATTCGAAGTTGTTTTGCTATTACACATGCTTTGTTTAACTGATTTTTTTATTGAATAAAAATGATCTGTTTCCGAGCAGCCCTGCTATCATTAAAATAACGTGTGATTAATTTTCAAAAAAATTCTCAAAGTATTTTGCACTGCTACTTTTTAAAGTGACAACAACCCTGTAAAATTGCACTGACTTAAACCTCGTCTTTAAAATCTTTAACTTTACGTTGTTGTCACTTTGTTTAGCATAACTTACAAACAATTTGAAAATAATTTGCCAAACGTGCGAGTTAGTACAAAATTGAATGAAATTCAAAGTTCAAAAATTTAGTAAGTCATTTTGGAAAATCATTTTATGAGGGTACTTTTTAAATAAAAATACAACATGGAAATTTGTACACATGGAACACAAAAAGGTTCGAATGAGAGAGGAATAAGAGAGGGCGAGTAAATGATTGTAATTTAGATTGAAACTGTTGAGTCAAATATTTGAACAGGCGTTTTTATTTCCTTTGATGCAGAAAAATAACGAAGGCTATAAATACGGTGAGGCATTTTACGTTTATTTTATTTAAAAAAACAGTACGAAAGCTCATAGAAAGCAAATTCTTTTTGAAGAAATTTGGTAGAGTTTGTGGCCTTTCAAAAGATCTGTAAGAGATTAAAAGGGTATATATATAAAGGTTATCTAATGGCACGTACTTTAGGAATGACATTAAACGATGAAACGTTGTATTGTTAAGCAGTCCAAAGCAAAATAATAATAAAAATAAAATTCTATGATTTTAGTGTTACTGCTTACCACCCTTTTTAATTTAAATACCAGCAGTATTTCAAAACTAAGCTAATTTTTAATTTTATATTTTTTGGGTTAATACTTTTCCGTGGCAGATCAGTTCGAAATAAATCAAGAAGAAAACAAATTTTAAATAAACACAAACTACATTTTGATTTCGGTTACATTTTTAATACCTTCAAATAGTGAGGCAATTACAATAGTGTTACAGTAACTTAATAAAGTTTTTCTTCTTTCTTAAATAAAAGCATGTTTTTCAAAAAGCCAATTGGCATTTTCGCAACTGTTGTTATAGCAATTAGTTGAATGTATCTCTCTAGTAGTAAATAATTTTTTATCATGGCCAATTGTAAAATGTGGTTGTCGTCTTGCAAGTTTTTAATAAATAAAAGTAAAAAAGGATGTACTTGAACTTACTTATTGATAGTATTACACCAAAAAACGTCCTGCTTTTAATGCCAGTCGATAAATACAGTATTACTACGATGAATTTCTCGATGTGTTACATTGTGGTTGAAGTAAAATAAATAAATTTATATAATTAAATTCGTTACTGTTTATACGTCGTTTATAAATCTTTGCATATTTAATTCAATATCAGTACTTGCTTTTATGAGTCCTATATGTGGAAGGTTTCGTTTTAATCCCAATTGTTTGATAAACCGCTATTTTAAAAACAAATTAAAAAAAATCAAAATTTGATATCGTCGTTGAAGGTTCAAAAGTTAACTTTCTCTGAGAAATCCCAAAACGTTACGAAGAAGATGCTAAGTTTTGCACTTTCAACCATGATATGCTCTTTTAACTGTAAAAATTTAAAAACAATATCTATGATTGCTATTTAATACTTTTTCTATAAAATAAAGTTTTAGTCGATATTGGTGCCACGTTGCGTATTTATACTTGATCATTTATATAAAAAAATCATTTAAACGCCATTTATTTTCTATCCCGATATAACTTTTTTAAAATCGATAGAACATAACGGAGGAAATCTCAATTTTGAAAAAATTAAGGCTGCAATTGCCGTTAAGTTTGATACGCACACAACAAAGATTTATTGTTAATTTTTTTGCAACATAAAGCTTAGCTTTTTGTATCCTTGCGTTAAAACAGTTATCCATTTAAAATCAGCATTGAACGGACAAGAATTCAACTTTAAAATAAACATGAATTACTTTTATGCAATATCACGCGATTTTCAATTTTTTATAAGACAATTGTGAAATTAACAATTTTTGAATCTTCTAAATAAGTATAAAATAATTGTTCCAACGGCTACTTTGATTAATATACACGTTTCTTTGTGTCCAGCTAGAGCTTAGTTCAGGAGGTTTTGTATCACAACAGCTTAGAAACGGATGGGATATCCGTTTAAAAACATCATGTATTTTGGGCAAACGTTTTTGTGTTTTATTGATATGATAGATTTATATAATTAACATTCAAACCTTTTTAATTTTATTTATCAAACCTTTACACCGCTTCTAGTCTTTTTGCTTTTTCTAGTCAAGTTAATAAAATAAGGCCCAAATCAAAAAACTTGAAGAAACTAAAAGTTTTTAGACTGTTATTTTACACCTTATATTGCTATATTTTGGAAATCGACCGCAAAATTTTGAAGGAAACGGATTTGCGAATTATATTTTTATCTCAGTAACCTACTACTACGGATTTTAATTAGAGACAAAAGTTACAACAGCCCACCTCAAGGGGAATATGAATTTTCAGTTACCAATAATGGTATTCTAGGCTGCCTTTTCCCCATCCCCACCTGCCGTAAATGTCAACTGTCAACTAGTTTTGATCATGCGTGTGTACTCTAAACCAAAATAATTTGGCCTTATGACGGAAAACTCCAAATTAAAAAACTGCGCTGCGGTGTTGAGGTATGACGAATAAAAAAAATTGTATCTTAACGCCGTTTAAGAACATACAGAGCCAGTTTAATTAGACTTAATGTAATTAATAAATACAATTCTGAATTTTTAGTTTAAAATAATTATAATTTGTTACAATTAATTGGAATTTTTCACAAGGCATGAGTAAAATGACTACTTATTTGTGTGTAAAAATAAATTTTGGTTGAATTCATATTTTTACAAAAGCAAAAGTTTTGTGGTCATTTTGCATATTTACTGAAACAATCCGATTAATAAATTTTTGTATCTATCATAGTACAAAATTACGGAATTTACAAATTGTTAATAACTTAGAATTTCATTATATCAAAAATGGGAAATAATGAAGTCCGACTTAACTCAAATGATCTTATACGGTTTTTGTCATTCAAGTCCGTCCATAATGTGCTAATTTTTTAAAATTGATCAGTACAACTTATAATACCCTGTGAATTGAATTACGGTAAACACAATGTTTTTTTTTATTTACAAAACCACAAAACATGTTCACGTCGTTTAGTTTACTTCTACAATATAATGTTGACCTGTGAAGAAGATGACCAGCAACAGTATTGCTTTTTGATGTTTAAAATATGGCAGCAACAATGTGTTTACTTTTAAAAAGATTTCTGCAGTACTTAACTCAATCGAGCCACAACAGCACAAAACGGAACAAATGGAAACATAACGACGTAATATTTTTTTTGCGAAATAGACAAAAATATGTACTTTGGTTTATAGATTTGTAAAAGCAAATTAAAAAAGCGAAAAACGATTCCAAGAATACAATTAACTTTGAAATAATATGCTTTACTTAAAAAAGCTTTAAGGCCGATCTGACACAAAAAAGGCCAGGTTTTTGATTTTAAGGAATAGGACATGAAGGATCCTTGTGTTACAATTACAAGAAATAAAATAAAATAATGGGTTTTAACAGTTAAAACTTTTAAAACCCATTATTGGGTCACTTGCTTTGTGTCTTATATTTGATGACAATTTATAGGCTTTAAGATGCCGTTTAAATACTAACACGAAAGCTTACATTTCCAATAAATTTTTTTGTCTTAAATGCCACAACTATTGCGGAAGAATACGTATATACTGGGGGTACTGCAATGAAATGTTTCTTTAAACGGCGTTAAAATTGTTTTGATTAAAATTATTAACTGGAACAATTCAAAGATTATCTTCTGCTTCCAAAATTCATGCACAAAAATAAAATTATTTTTTACTAAAGTATTATGGTATTGTATAAATTAAATTTAGATAATTAAAATTTTTGATGTAATGACTTATTTAGTTCTCAACTGCGAGAATAAAAAGGAGTAGCGTACTCAAATTAACAATAAATGCAGTGTAAAATCCAGACAGAGAAATAATTGCCATCAATTCGTAGAGCACAAATTGAAACGGTAGATCTTGCAAGGCTTTACTGTTCGCAATAAGATTTTTTATACGGCGTGTATTTACTTTTATTCTGAATAAACAAAAGCTGCCACATTTTGAACTATAGAAGTCTTGTGGGAATAACAATGGCCCTATTTTGTGGTTTTATGCTTGTATGTTTCAAACTATGTATTCTGAATCTTGTGAATCCTATTAGGTGGATCAGTTTGAATCCAATGACTCGTAAACCATTCTTTTTTAAGTAATTTATTTTATCAAAGGTTTAGCGTCAATATGCTTCCAATTTCCCAGACTAATCTACTTTAATTTTAACAAATGTTTAAACAAAGTTCGAGCTTTTTATTCTGAGGGCGTTGAGCCATAAAAGCTCCTTAATCTCTTAGAAGGGGAAATACCAATTATAATTTAAAAGATGCAAAAGTCTAACAACAGTCCACAGTTAATTGAAATTTCAATTTTTGGGTTTACACTATATCTATTATTTACTCTTCGATATTAAGCATATTTTAACTAACATGTAAGTGGCGTTTAAATAGAATGGAAATGAACGTCAAAATACTTATTCCTCAATGCTATCATGAGAACTCGCTTTAATAGTAATAAACAATTGAGCTAGAATTAATGCTATGGATACAACTCTTCTTTTCAATCCTAGTTTGAAAAACTTTTAAATTCTTAAAGTTTTTAAATTTTGTGGCCATTTTTATATCCTAGAGCGTAGTAAAATACTGTTACCCACAGTCACTGAATTCAATTTTAAATTTTAGCAATTATAGTGTGGATGCTTGGAGTGACATTTTAAATAATTTCTTTTTTATTTGTTTTCGAATCAGCTCGTCCTAAACTGCGAGAATAAAATGGAGTAGCTCAGTAGCAGAGCAAACATCTGTAAAATTCAAAATAAAAACAGCGGAAGGAAAATTCAGAAAAAATATAGGGAGAGTTATAAACAGTGTAAAAGGAAAAATAGTATGTTTAAATTACACTTGCAACGAAGTTGTACGTTACTGTGAACATTTTCCCGCGGATTCCAATTTGATTTCTCTGCAGTTGGTTAAGTACAAGAGGAAGTTGCTTTTGTAGACGGAGCGAGGATTTTGATATTTCCAGACATGACTCTGGACATTCATCATCCGATATGTGGAGCCAGTATGCGAGGTAGCCAACCTGTAAGTGAAAATCACTCATTGTTGTTGCTATACACATAGAAAAACTTGATTTAAAATGAGAAACTATTTCTACGTTAGAGTTAGCTTCTGCAGCTATCAATAAAGTTGACCCCATTAGAAGTGAGGAAAAGAAAACTTGAATTATCATCACAGCGGGAGGAGTATGCGCAGAAAAAGTTTCGTTAGAATTTAGCTATTGGTTCTAAAGATATG
This sequence comes from Ptenothrix huangshanensis, assembly GCA_036851915.1. Lineage (NCBI taxonomy): Eukaryota > Metazoa > Arthropoda > Collembola > Symphypleona > Dicyrtomidae > Ptenothrix > Ptenothrix huangshanensis. Next base: position 8,650 of record JAAXYX010006139.1, read on the forward strand.
AGTGGGGCAGCTTTGCCCAAAAAGCCGAGTTTTGCAACTTTCAGTCAGCGCGTTCCCCTGATGGGGATGAATATTAAAAAGGACTTTGAATAAAAAATTATGTTCTTTAAACATGTTCCATAAAAAAATAAAAAACTGAAATTTTTCACCATCTATAAAACTATTTTTTACCGAAGTATCCATAATAATGACCGAAATATAAGAGCTTTTTTGTGTCCCGAAAAACGAAAATTTAATTAGTAATATTTATAACCAGGCACGCAGCTGCGAGAAGTGTCGGGTACTGAAGCATCTTCTAAATAGAATTTTGAAAATTTTTACATGTTGTTGTTTTTTTAAATGTACTCGCGAATTTTGGCACTTTTTCAAAAATGTATAAAACAAGACTTTTTGTTTAGTAAATGTAAACAAAAATGAGGCCGCTGCTTTACAATTTAGACAAAAATGACGCATATTTCTAAATTTACAGGAAATGACGCAGTATTTTTTTAATTTACAGCAAACCCTGCATTGTTTGGAATTTTACCCCAAATTGCGCAGTGCTTTTTTAATTTACATAAATTAGCGCAGTGTTTTTCAGAATTTAAGGGAAAAAACACAGTACTTTTTTACTATACACAAAATGGATTCAGTCCTTCCAGCAGGACTACACGAAAAAGAACCTGCGGTGGCTACTATTTTACCTTGCTCAGCATCCCCCAAAATTAACTTCCAGCTACGCCTCTGTTTATAACTTGGTCTTGCAGCTTTTAAGGCTTAAATTTTCTAGGCGCTACCATTCCGTTTTGAATTTAAACGAACTATGTCAGTCAAATAAATACCTGAGAAGTTCATCTTCGTGTGTGAAAACTGTTCTTGCCTTCCAAATGACTGAAATCATAGAAAACTGGAGAGAGTAGGTAATATGTTCCCGAATTGTAAAATTGTTTTAAAAATTCTGTAGCTTGGGTTGGCTCAACTTTTCTAGTATTTTGAAGAAACATTGATTTAATTGACGTTCTTGAAAACTTGCTTGCAGAAAACGGGTAAGATGCAATTGTATTTAACAGGAATAAATAAAAGGGTGAAATAGTTTGGTCCCAGGTAACCCAATTGGTATCGAACCCAGTTGTGTATGCACAAATGTCGCTGTGTTAAGTTAGAATGGAATGAATCGTAAAGCAATTTCATTTATGTAATTTGTTTTTTGACGCTTCTTGATTGCTTCTGGGTATGTTAGCAAAATTTTGGATTATTATGCCAACAGATTTACCAATTACAATGATGATTTTTAGCGGTTATACTGAGCTTCGATAACTGACATTATTTTGTTAAGTGGCGTTAAGATATTTTTTAATGCACGAATTCAAAATTTTGCAAACTTGACCTTTGACCTTCATTATTTTGACCCCTAACAACTACATGCTGTTAAAG
>JAAXYX010006140.1:0-10061 GCA_036851915.1 Ptenothrix huangshanensis
CACGCCAGTGAAAATATTGTCACCTTCTCACATTTCTATGGTAAATTAATGTGCAAAGGCGAATGTGGAAACGTGGAAAGCCATCGGGTACAACCCTAATAAATTGTGTTTCATCTATGGTCTGAAAAAATTTACAAGTCATTTTGACTGGATGCCCACTTGCATCCAGTCATTAATAGGAATTTCGTACCATTTTTTGCTGCTGCATCAGTTGTTTTATTGGAATTGGTACAGAGTATTTTCCAAGTGCTCCCAAACGGTAATAAAACCGCTGCCTTGACTTTTTTTCCTTTTAGCGTTCAATATCCCACTGTCTGGATTGATGATGACCACCGGATTTCGGCTTTTCAACAAGTACGTTTGTATCAATATCACAGATTTTCCTTTTTTTTAAATCTAATACTTACGTGACAGGGTTACAACTCGAACAATGAAAAGGAAATGCTCCCAATTATCAAAGGCTAAAGTCAAGCAGTACGGAGCTTGTTAAGTTACGTATTGAAATCCAGTCACAATATCAAAATAATTGCTCGAACATTTAATAAATAACTACAAGTACACTAAAATAAATGCAAATAAAAATAAGAACAAATCGTATTGATGCAAATAACTTTTATGGATAGTAAAAACAGTATCGTCCCTAAATGTATGTACATTGCAAAAATAATTACGTGCAAAAAATATCTTTCATTGTAAAAAATATTATTTGTAGAAAAATAAAATACAAAAGTTAGTGAAAAATAAAATACTTCCCAATGATCCCTAAATTACCACCCGAAGATTAAGCCTAAAGTAGTCCTTCAACCCCAATAAAGCATTTACTTTTCCACGGCAAGAAATGCGATTTTCAAAATCTTCTTACCTGATGATCAAGATGTGCGCGGTAAAAGCTCATGTATCTAAAATACTGAAAAGTTAATCCTATTTATAACAATCCTATAATTATAAGCAAATAATGCTACTGAACGGCATTTAAAACGCATCTTATCGTCCAATACGATTTAGATGGTCTTAAGATATCATATCGTCATAATTTTTTAAAATAGTTTAGAAATTGTAAATAAATAGTCACGTATAAAAACAACTTCAGTTTAGTTATCTATTTCTAGTATCGTAGAAAGAAACATACAGACAAACGAAACTGAAAGTAGTGCATGCAACATGTAATCAAAATACAGAATATACATTCAGCCTAGGGAATAGTTTTGTATTTAATTCCCGTTGATTGTTTTATTGTCAGACTGACGACATAGGATAATAAATTAAAGCTTCTTTTATAGACTGCAAGAAGTCAGAGTTGCATGTTACTGGTATGACAGGTGTGAATTTATGCAATTTAATCACTGAAATATAAAAACCAGTATTATAGGAAAAATTAATTATGCCAAATAGGCAATTTAATCATTTATCTCAAGGCAAGCCACATCTGGTTATAACATATTGATATAGCACAACAACGCATTCCAGGAAATTATATACTACATATTTCACATTTCATAAACATAAATACAAACAATTATATTTCTCACATCAAATAATTTGGATAAGTCAATTATTTATGTTATATAGGTTTATAAGAATGTCAATGCATTTTTGGTTTTTTGAGAGGATTCTTAGGTTGCATATGGTAAGATGTAGAGTATTCGCACATCATGATGACTGTCTTCAGGAGGCTGAGGAGATCAACCGTGGTATCCGTAACCATGGCCGAAACCGTGTCCATGACCACCTAGAATATTTAGATTGCAATTTAAGTCTTGCGGAACCCTTGGGTGGCTGTAGAGATTTACCTCTCATTTTTCATTCAAGATTTGAGTAAGAAAATACTTACCATAGCCATGTCCGTGACCACTGTATACAACACGATGCCCACCATAACCGTGTCCGTATCCACCATGTCCTCCGTGTCCATGACCGTAGGTGGTGTAACCGTGTCCGTATCCACCATGTCCTCCGTGTCCGTGCCCGTAGGTGGTGTAACCGTGTCCGTACCCACCATGACCTCCGTGTCCGTGTCCATAGCTAATATAACCGTGTCCGTAACCTCCGTGTCCAAGCCCGTGACCACCTTCACAATCAAATTGGAGTAAACGTCAGGACTCATAAAAAATTTCAAACATAAAAATACCCGATAGTGCATTTTTCTCTTTCCAGAAAATCTTACCATATCCATGTCCATGTCCGTACCCACCATAGCCATGTCCATGACCAAGTCCACCGTAGTAGTTGCCTTCAGCAGTTTCCAATTTTTCGGCGACCTCGACTTCCTTTTTCTCCTCTGCGACTTCTTCGGCAGCGAATGCCAAAGCAACGCAGGCGAAAAGAGCAATTATAGCCTGTAAAAAAATAATATGAATTATGACTTAAAGTTAACACCTTAGTTTCACAAAATGAAATTACGGGTGTGAAAGTTAAAAATTGTGTTTTCTTACGATGGTTTTAGACATTTTTCTGAATTGTTCCAACTTGTATTGGCAGGACTAGTTGATGCTGTGATTTGAACAGGTAGCAAGTGTTTGATACTTGGTTCAGATTTCCATTGACTTTATATACGATTTTGTTTTCACAAGTAAGAGGGCAGTCAAATTAGATTGTTATCATTTACTCATTTTGTTTTACTTAATTTTTCATGTATGGTACCATATTACAACATTTGTAGGCACCTTAGCCTCTCATATGTCTCCTATTCAACTCACTGTGTTGTTTATTCACCCCCGCCACAGTCGACTCACTTCACTCATGTAGGTATTCAAGATTCAAGTACATACATATCTTCAACATACCTAATACATTATCACGTACGGCTTTGTATAAAATAAAGCACCTCTATTTGATTTAGTTTCCGTGCCAGTGTGTGTCAAAAAATGCGTCAATAATTACAGGCACCCATATGAACTACTCCTGAAACTAAAATGCAAAAAGGAAAACGCCGGCGGCATTATTTCGATGCCAATGTAAATAAATGTCTTGTAAAATGGCGATATTTCTCTTACTTTGTTACTTTTCCTACAATTATTTACCATTGCAGTGAGTCGGAGGTAAAAAACCTACAATCCATATACTTCTTGTTAAATAATTTGTAAAGTACCTTGTTACAAAAAATATATGCTGTAACTTAACTACATTTTGCACAGTAATCTAGTTCAAAGTATTTCTTTCAATGGGTGCCTCAAAAAACTATTGCAAAAACTGTGTTTTAGAGCTTGTCATTAATAAGCTGTATGTACAATATGCTAACTAACAAGCACACTGTGAAGCTTAATGACGAATTAATGTATCGTCCTTACGATGACTCATTTCTCACAGCAGAGTGAAGGTAAGTATTGAAGCCACAGTTATTTTTTTAGAATTTGATTCCAACTATGGTAAATGCAACTTGTATTGCTTCCAAACGTATTGATTTATTGAACCAATTGTGGTCAAAACATATGTATAGTTCCTTGAAAAACTCCTTTGATTCAATCCGATCACACTTCCTCACACGTCACTATTTCTACAAAAAGTAACGCGATAATTCGACTCACAGAGGATCTCAGTGAAAGTTTTTCGTACAGTTAAAGATACATTATTTTAAATCTAATTGCTACATCAAGGCTAATATCAATTAATAGCTTGTTAATTAAAGGCATAAAAACTTTTTATTTAATTCCATTATTTTTGTAGAATATTATTACGCTAACGATAAGTAGAATTCAAAAACTTTTATTAATTAATAGCCTTTCCATGTGTTAAAATTATATATTTAAAAGCAAATCAATGATTGTAAAGCTTTTTTTTGCTATCTAGAGTAAGTGGTAACCGTACCTTTTCAGAAGTCTGCTAGTAGCTTCTACTACGTATATTGCATACTACAGATAGGCACATTTGGAATAGGTTTGTAATATATTCGAATATAGTCTGAAATAGTAAACAGTATATAAAGATTCTTCAATTCGAAGGGTATGCTGTATTTTTCCGTTTTTAGAACAGCAAACATAACTTCTGGTCGAATTTCCATGTACCGTATTTGATCGATTAATTGCCCCGGCATAATACCGTTTTTTCTTTCGCCGACCCGCACTTATTAAGGACATGAAATCCAATTTTGAGAGAGACGATTATTCATTTTCTGGGTTCGTCAGTCCCATACGTTTCAATTAGTTGCAAAGAAAACTAGCTGCAAATTGGATTCATATCATCGTTTAAGACTGGAGCATATCAATTTCGTCTAAAAGCAAAGTAAGCCATTTCTTTTAATTCTTAAATGCAAAGTGGTGCACTCCGCACTTCCATTTATTTTAAGCTGGATTTGCTGGAAATTCCAGTCAGAACTGGAAATGCCCCAGGAACTGCAATTTGTGCTTCAATCAAAAATGCAGATCTACTTTAGGAAGAAGCTCTTGACGATGTAAGTTCCTATGGAAAGCAGGAGATACATATTTTCACATGCTTTAAAAATGACCTAAGGCAAATTCTGGATTATGCGCTTTCGTAATCATTCTAAAATTCATTATTTGTTCAATTTATTCAAACATTATTTTTTGAATTTTTAGACTTGAGGCCTATATACATACTTACGTACAGGAGAGCACCACAGGCTTAATATTAGATTATGCACTTTTATGCTTTGGTTGCCTTACAATGAAAATTATTGGAATGAGGTTTAACAGAATGGAACCTGATTTACAGTATTCACTGTAATAGTATGGCCGGGTATATTAGAGTTAAATATAAGTGACGAGGGGACTATACAATTAGGGGGAGGGTAAGTAATTAAAGGATGGTATACTAAGTTACCCATTTCTAATAAAAATAAAGAGCTATGTCAGACATTGTTGTCTTCTGTCATCTTTTTGTCCTAAACCGAACAAGAATTTTAAAAATGTCCCCCCATCAGGAGTAAGCACAAGTCACTGAGCACTTCTTATCATTACCATCAACGTAGTTTTCTCAAGACGATGACTAATTTGACTAACTGACCAAAATCTTGTCTGTCTTCTTGTTGTAACCATACACTTACTTGCTTCGTGTGATCACCATATTTTCTACCAGTTGATCGAATACATACAATGATTACGGTTGTATCTACTAACATTAAATAATTTGTTTTTGTCCTCAACATAACAAAACTGGGTCAGTTAAATGTAGTTACTGAATACTCAGTTAGCATCTATTTTTACCAACTCTTTACCTATTTAATATATGGGAGAGGGCAACTATGATAATGAAGCCAGAGGGGGGTACTTTATTATATGGTAGGTTACATTATTACAGTAAATACGGTATTTACCACCAAAATGTTTAATTTATTGAATATGTAATATGTTGACTACAATGAGTATTTCTAACGTTCACAAAATTATTTGCCATCAATCTCGACACGGGTATTAGGAAAAAACTTATAAAGCCTTTGTAAAACAAACGCAGGAATAGCCAATGGGTCTCAGCATTTAAAAAACAACATGAATCTAGTATAACTTTGTTGAAACTCAGTGAAAGAATGGGATCATCGTCTCCTTGAAAATCTAAAAGCATTTTAGAAACTCATAGAAACTGGTGTAATCCTGGAATTCTGCGTCATACTTAATCTTAACACAGGTCGGCTTGGGGAATGTTTCGATCAGAGGGAATCCTCTGTGAAAAATTACCGCTTTTCTATTCGCTTTTCTATTGACACTTTATTCCACCTCCTTAATTTCTATGACCCGCATTTCTGTCATGGCGAAGATTTATTTGCCCGCAGAACAAAGCAGGCTCGAATACTACGACCGTTGATTTTGAGAGAGCTTTCTAGAAAGTCGTCGCCGAGTCGAGCACAGACGAACAAGAAGCAAAAGTGCTCGGAAACGAAATTAAGCTAGTGTTTGATTCTGAAGTTGATGATGACAACGACTGCTTCAAATATTTGGCCAGTTCTACAAATGTCCTTCCCAGATTGTTTTAATCGTGAGATTCCTGGGATATCAGAGTTTGGATTAGATCTTTATTGTTGCATAATACAAGATGAATTTTTTCCTCCAATTTTGAATGCATAAGAAATTGATGCGAAACCAGACGACACGTGAAGAGAGTTAGAGTGTCCAGATAATTAAAAATTTGCTTGAAATCCTTGTTTTATAATACATTTATAGAACGATCTGGGAAAGTACGTACTTAAAAAGTTGTTTTGTATTTCTCATCAAAAAAAAATCAATGAACCCGTTGACAAGAGCCAGATTCATTTTTTGCAGTAGTTACTCACATTCGGTACAATGATAAACGCAGGTAGGAAGCATCTTAATTTTACCAAACGTGCATCTAAAAATCTAAAGTGCATCCAAAGTGCATCCCAAGATGCACACTTGTAAAGTAGGTACTAACCGTAAAACTTCTAATTATTCCGCGCCTCTAATAACTCCCCGCCTCTAATAATTCCCAGGTATATTAATAAAAACATGCACTCATTTTCCCAAGCTACTATTATTAGTTGACTCTTAATCTGATTGGATAATCACCGAAGACAACATTTTCACAAAAGGAGGAAATATGAAGGATTTAGAATTTTAGAATTTAGAATAGTAAATTCTTAATGCCCCGCTTTGTTATATCTACATCATTTTAATTTATATAACATTAATGGCAGCATAAACTTTCGTGTTGGTATTACGTAATTCCTCGCCTCTAATAATTCCCGGGTCTGAAGAGTTGCTCACCAAATAATTCCCCGGGGAATTATTGGAAGTTTTAGGGTAAGATGCATTCTAACTGCATTTCTATTCAGACTAAATACACTTTAGAAAATAGGATGCACTCGAGATGGATCAAATAGCTGTAAAGTTTTTTCGACCTAGATGCATTTATTTGCATCTTGAATATGACACCCGGCGCATCTTGAAGATGCACTTAGCGCTTCTATATCAAAAATACATCTTAAAGATTCAAATAGTGCTTCTTGACGATGCACTTCAGATGCACACAAAAATCTTTCAAGATTTTACTAAATCGCTGTAGGTTTTCAGAGCTTTACATGTATTTTTTCCTGTTTTAAGATTTTTAATTTTTACAGTGTATGAATACGCTTTTGTTTTTGGCGTTTTACATACACTTTTAAGATACTTCAAGTTTTACAGTGTTTAGTCGCGAAATTACAGATGATGGCTGAAAAGATGATATCAAAAGCACCGAAATGTGACGCGATGAAAGAATACTTAAGTAAGTACAAGAATATTTAAGATCTGAGCCGATTGGCTATTTGGACATTTATTTTTATATCATCCAAGCAAAGATACAACATACTGACATACAACAACGCATTGCTGACTGGGTGGAGATATTGCATAGGTACTTAATTCGTTCATCTCTATGCTTTACTAATTTCTTGTAAAAAAATTTGAGCTGAATTAAAAATGGAAGTAAATTCTGAGTATACGTTATGACTATATTCAGGAGACTGCGGAGATCAACCTTGGTGTCCGTAACCACCGTGTCCATGACCACCTGGAACATTTACATCAGCAGTTTAAGATTCGTTATAGCTATTAGCATTCTTAAGTCACTGGATACTTTGCATTTTACTGTAGATTAATTACTTACCGTGACCGTGTCCATAACCACCATATGACACCCGGTGTCCGCCATATCCATGACCATAACCGTGTCCGTATCCACCGTGGCCTCCGTGACCATGACCATAGCTTGTGTAACCATGTCCGTACCCTCCGTGTCCATAGCCTCCGTGACCGTGTCCATAGCCTCCGTGACCGTGTCCGTAACCTCCGTGACCGTGTCCGTAACCTCCGTGACCGTGTCCGTAACCTCCGTGACCGTGTCCATAACCTCCGTGACCGTGTCCGTAACCTCCGTGACCGTGTCCATAACCTGTGTGTCCGTGTCCGTAGCCTCCGTATCCGTGTCCACCGTATCCGTGCCCGTGTCCTCCGTGTCCACCTTTACAGTCAATTGTTATATGTTAAACGCTAATACTACGTATTATTCCGCAGGATCGACAACAATGAAAAATAAATCTTTAATTTCCTGGAAAATCTTACCATATCCATGTCCGTGGCCACCATACCCGTGTCCATGACCTAGTCCACCATAATAGTTACCTTCAGCTGTTTGCAATTTTTCAGCAGTTGCGACTTCCTTCTTCTCTGAGTTGTTTTCGGCAGCGAATGCCAAAGCCACACAAGCAAAAATGGCGATTAAAGTCTGCAAAAATAAATTTTGATTTACGAATAAAAATAACGCTTACACCCACAAATCCAATGTTTGAGTAAAAAAAAATAGTAGGTAATCTTACAATATTTTTGGACATTTTGGTTGTTGTTCAGAACTTTGACTGGTTTAAGACTGTGGTAGTTGTGATTTGAACAGGCAACAGGTGTTTGATACTTAAATCTGATTTCCATCGACTTTATATACGATTTGGATTTCACAGATAGGAGAGCAATCAAATGAGATCACTATCACATTGCTCACTTTTGTTTTACTTAATTTATCAATCTTTGCACCATATTTCCACATCTGTGGATGTATTTGTTGTTCTTTCGCCTCCAATTCCAAACGTTCATTTATTTATTCACCCCCGCCACAGTCCACTCACTTCACTCGTTTTTGGTAAAAGCACATTCGCAAACGTAGGTATCACAGAAAGTGCATAATGCACCTCTATTTTAAGTAGAGATAGTTTCCTTCCCGTGTGTATGTTATAAGACATGCCAGTAGCTAAAATCGACCATATGAGTTATTGAGTGAGTATTACTTAAGCGTAAACGAAAGTGCTGACAATTGTGGTTTTGAGGCGATGCAAATGTTTCGACAATGAAGTCACAGTGCCTCTGTTCAAGAAACCGTAAAGCATCCTATGTCCTATGACACCCCTCAGCACCAAGAGTCCAAAATGGTAATGAATTTTTAATCATTATGCTAAGTTATTAATGCTATGAGAAAGTATTGTGAGGGCAATCACCAAGAATCAACCTGGGAAGTTAAGCATTATAATGTTGCTCTTGAATGCATATAATTATTACTGAAGAGGAAATACATAATGAATTTAAAGGGAAAATGATCTTATTTGAAAAACCTTGTTTTTGATAGCAGTGCACACGGTGATTATTTATTATTAAATTTATGCCAGGGAGCAGGACTCTCTAATAAAAATCATTTTGTGATTACCTACGTATTATATTAATAGATCATAATGGATACCTACGTTATTGGAAGCCCTTACAGTGAAGCCGGTTGGAAATATGTATCTACAGTAAAAAATCTCTTAGTGCTGTACTGGTTAGTTAAATTTAACTTTACTACTAATATGATTAGACTTTTAACTGGGTAAAGCTGGTAAATCGGTACCTAAAATCGAAATTAATAAAACTGCAATACTGCTAGGTGAGCTGACCACATAACACCGCAAAATCTTGTGGAAATACCTGCTCCCCACTGAAGTAATTATTCCATACTGAGAGACCATTCGTTTGCTTGGATTGGATTCATATGTTAAAGGGGTGATTTTAAAAAAATCGTACAAAAATCCTTCTAGCATTCCAAATAAAAGCAGAAAAGGTCGAAATAAACATTTTTAACTTGTTCAAAAAACAATTCATCCTTAAGGAGCTTCCAGGGAAAGAAAAATCTTATTTAGGAATTATAGAGGCGATGGTGCTAAAAACGAATATGATATAATAACGAATATTTTTCTTTATTGAGACTATTTAAGAACAAAGCTAACCAAAACTAAAGATATAATTTACTGAATTGATATTATTCAATACTACAGTAAGATTCTTGCAGAATGACATATTGCACGAAAAAGTGTAAGGCACAGCTGTTAGATGCAATCTCCAGAAATGAGTTTCCAGTTTCCACCATGATCCATGATTATATATGACATAAGACATAAGCTGTACATGCTCTTGTGCGTCCTCCAGGACAAGCCCATTCTCTATGTATCCGATTTCGTATCTTTCATGTCATGTGTCTATTAGGGTGAAACCTGACGGATCTCAAATTTTCTCACTTCATCTCACCTCAAAAATTAACATTGTATTTCCATAGATACAGAGATTTAATTGAGATTTGTTTAGCGAGAATCTCAAACA
>JAAXYX010006141.1:0-10060 GCA_036851915.1 Ptenothrix huangshanensis
TATTTCCCCGGCGGCCACTGCCGATGATAAATCTTTTTCAAAACTATTTACCATTGGCAGTGGCCGCCGGGGAAATAATGGCCCGGCATCGGGCCACGAATTTCACACACGGGCCGATGGTTTGCCAACAAAAACGCCGCTATGCACCCAATGATGACATTTTGCGGACTGGGACCGGCGTATGCCACGTAGGTCTAGGCCTAAGCGGGGTTTATTAAAATGGTTTTAATTCGCACACAAAAGGGACAGCATTTTTGAATTTATACAAAAAAGGCGCCACTTTTTTTTTAAAAAAACTTTACACAAAATAATCCATTTTTTTAGATTTTCACAAAAAAGACGCAGATTTGTTTAATTGGCATACAAAAAAATGCACCTTTTTTCAAATTTACCTGAAGATCGCTGTTTTTTTTAATTTACACAAAAAAGGCACGATTTTTGTTTATAATTTACACAAAACAGACACGATTTTTCAAATAATTTACACTAAATAGGATGCGATTTTTACATTTTACACTAGATATAACCGAGGCCTACGGCTAAGAAAATCCTGGTTACGCTACTGGCTAAGTCTAAAAACATTAACGAAAGGGTGATTAAACCAGGACAACATGAAAAAAGCTACGAAACTTACATTGCGTCCGCAAGTCGCTCTGTTATCGTATGCAGTCTCTGGTTGCACTGTTCAAACATGAATAGACACAAATGGCCAAAAAACCACAAATAAGACATGCAGAAACCCACGTTAAGCATCTCGATGCCACTAAAAATCCAAAAAGCAAAAAAGGGTTTTAAGTTTCCCGCTTACAATGTTATAATTGAGCTGAGGCCTTGTGGGCTCAATGAGTACAACAAGAAGGACCAATAATCCTGTTCCAAAAGTAATTCCGGGATGCAGGCTAACAGGATTTCTTGCTTCGAGACTTTTATCTTTTCTTCTACGGAAGTGGGTTCGTTTCAATTACTGTCGTTCTTCGGGATCCAACACGACCTCAACTTATCCAACACAACTTGAGTCCAGAGTACCGGACGGAATGGAATTTCCGCCTTTTTCCTATCTTAGAAGTTTCTGTGTGTTTTTATTACATATCAAATATGTGGTTCATTGTTTACTTGTATTTGTCAACATTTGAGTGCTGCACACTAAGAGTCTCCATAGCGATTCAACAACTTATTGAATCAAAGCATGTATAAAAATTTGTAAGTGTTTCAAAATCTTTTATTTTAAAAGTTTTATTAATTACCGTTAATTGTAAATTTTTACAGCGACATAAATATCACCACTATGTCCGAATTAAAGAAAACTATTCGTAGATGTCGTCAACTTCAACTTCACGAACAATTATTCAACATGTGCAAATCCACTGAGGTATTTATTGTCAAGAGCTCTAGAAACTCTTTTTTTCAATTTCTTCTCACGAGCTATTCTATTTCCTATGTTTGATGCAAATCTGCATTCCGTAGCAGACATTAAAATTGTGTTTTTGCACAATTTTACACTGTTCAGGGATTTGAAATGCTTTTTCAAACATAAAGCTGTAGCAAATACTCATGTCAGCAGCCACAATCACATTTAAGATCGAAATAAGCGGACCCTGCTTGAAGAAATGTATTGCAAAAAATAAGCAACCGATTCCGCCTGTGATGCAGTAGATCTTCGCTATAAAGTGATTGACGAGCCTTTGTTGAATAGAGTTACGAGCAGTTGAATGTAACGCATCCTAATCACCGTTTCTCGAAGTAGATGTTCTGTAATGTTACTCTTGGCGCTGAAATTTAAACGTATAGTCATTTGTCATTTCATCCACCAATTTTAATTAAAGTTATTACAAAGAGTAAAATAAATACATAATAGCACTTGCTAACTTACATTGCATCAACAAGTCGCTCTGTTATGGCATGTAGACTTAAGTTGCAGTGTTCAAACATGGATAGATACAAATTGTTATAAAACCATAAATTGAACAGGCAAAAAAATAGAATAAATGTTTCGCTGCTACTAAATATCCAAAAATAGAAAGGAGTTTTATATTTCCCGCCTAAAATATTATAATTGAGCTGAGGCCTTGTGGGGTCACTGAGGATAACGAGGAGGACCAAAAATCCTGTTCCAAGTACCAATTGTGGAAGAAACGCTAAAAGCATTTCTTGTTTCGAGATTTTTCTTTCGTTTTTTCCTTGTTGATTACCATGCAAGTCGGAACTATTCCCAATTTCATTCCACAAAAGTACGACAATGTCGTTCTGTGTTTGAGTTTTAAAAGCAAGGTAAAGCACCCACACATAATTAATAATATACACAAAGTGAACCGAAAAGTGATTGAAATTGAAGCTTGTTCTGTCTAATGAAATTACAGTTCGGGTAAATGTAAAGAACGAATAAGCTGCGCACATGAAGTAGATAAAGAGAAGAAACTTTGAAATAATTCGCATGCATAGTGAAGTCTGCTTCTCAATTTTGAATTCAGTTGCATTGGATTTGAAGGGGATTAAGCAGAAATTTGTGAGAAGCCTTAGTGCTAGTGTGTTAGCAAAATTGCTTCGAAACGAATTCATGTTCTTTTACTTTACGGACTTGGAAAAAGCTTAATGCAATGATCATACCAGCATTAACTTCGTCACTAGCCAAAGCCAATTTAATAATTCTTTTTGCACAACTATAAGTGGTAAACACCGTATTTGTATTGTGCAAGAAGATAATGACTGTCTTCTAACCCGGTAATGTATAACTGTCAGTGTTTAATAATAGTTTATTATTAAACCTTATTTTTATGGGGCATTTATGCATTAGAAATTATCGGTAAGTACCGCCACTTTCATTCTACACAAAAACTCAATTTACTTTAACTGAAGTTTCTTTTGCTGTATGGCAGAACAATATTGCTCAATCGCATTTTGAAACTCCTATTAATTATGTACATAAGTAACTACATACGTATCATGGATAATTATTTAGTACATTACACCTGCCTATTTATTTTATTTTATTTTATTTAAGACTGATAGTTTTTAAAGCTATGAGCTTGCAAAATTATTTAATGCTCTTATTGTTTTTTATTCCTTTTTGTCAACCTACAATAATATACATGTCACTAGACTACATTTAACATGGATCGTACTTATTACTTACTATTCGTATCACGTTAATTAACAAAAACAGTATAGTATCGTAACTATTTAAAGGTTATTAACAATGACCCCACATTTTGTGCAACAAAATGAATAAAAATTAGTGTCGACATTCGCTCCATAGTTTGAAAACTTCCTACAAGAATTCCCATATTCGGAATAGAGCGAACTGCCCTCGAAACTAGTTTTCTCATTTTCTGCTCATGAGTTTTCCTATTCGAAGTATTTAATTGGTATCTGCATTCCATTGCAGATATTAAAATTGTGTTTTTGCACAATTTTACCTGTTCAGGGATTTGAAATGCTTTTTCAAGCATAAAGCTGTAGCAAATACCCATATCAGCAGCCACAATCACATTTAATATTGAAATAAGCGGACCCTGCTTGAAGAAATGTATTGCAAAAAATAAGCAACCGATTCCGCCTGTGATGCAGTAGATCTTCATCATAAAAACAATTGCCGAATTTTTGTTGAATAGAGTTACAAGCAGTTGAATATGCCGCATTTCATTTAGCATTTCCAGGAGAAGTGGCTCCGTAATGTTATCCTTGGATCTAAAAATAACATGAATATATGAGCGCTAATTGTAAAAACATTAATCAAAGCATGATTAAACATATTAAACAATGTTAATAAAAACCATAACGAAACGTACATTGCGTCCACAAGACGCTCTGTTATCGTATGTAGTCTCTGGTTGCAGTGTTCAAACATGGATAGATACAAATGGGCAAAAAACCACAAATAAGACATGCAGAAACCCACGATAAATATCTCGCTGCTACTAAAAATCCAAAAAGCAAAAGCGGTTTTATGTTTCCCGCTCAAAATATTATAATTGAGCTGAGGCCTTGTTGGGTCACTGAGTACAACAAGAAGAACCAACAATCCTGTTCCAAAAAGCAATTCCGGGATGAAAGCTAACAGCATTTCTTGCTTCGAGATTTTTCTTTTATCTTTCCCTTCGTGTTTTTTATTGAAGTCAAAATTATTTCCCATTTCGTTCCATACAAGATTGAGAATGTCACTCTGTGTTTGGGTATTAAGAGCAAAGTAAAACACCAAGACGTAGTCGATTATGTAAATGAAGTGGACCGAGAAGTGATTGAAATTAAAAATTGATCTATTAACTGAAATCACAGTTTGTGTGAAGGTAAAAAATGAATAAGCGGCGAAGATAAAGTAGACGCAGAGAAGAAACTTTGATATAAATTTCGTGCATTTTGATGCCTGCTTCTCAATTTTGAATTCCGTTGCATTGGATTTGAAGGGGATTAGGCAGAGATTTGTGAGAAGCCTTAGTGCTAGTGCATTTCCAAAATTAATTCGAAAAGATTGCATTTTTTTCAATAGACTAGTAGAAGTTGGAATGCAAAAAGCTACACAGTCTTTCACTCCTTTTCTAGCCAACTTAATGATTTGGTATTTGGTGCAAAAAATAAAGAGGGGAATTCGTACTGTGAAATAAGAAAATGAGTCTTCCAAGCCCATAATGCATAACTGTCATAGTTTGAGTCTCTAGAAAAACTGCCTTTAATTAAATGATTTTGTGGAAATTGCCCAATCACATTTCGAAACTCGGCCATCATAATTACAGCTTATCATCTTCTTTTCCTTATATTCAATAATTATTATTATTTATAGATACCTGTACATGTTATGGAATATTTTTCATTAGTTTAATTATGTCAGTTCATTTCTAAATCCTGCAATTAGTGTATAAATTACCTGCATAAATTAAGATATAAAGCACTAATAAAAAGTAAACTAGTTTTGAATTAAAAAGTTGCACATTTGAAGATAAAAAATTGCAATCAGTTCTACATTCGACGTGGACGATTACGGTTCGAACTTCGAAGTAACATTGCAGACGAAATTAGCAAATTTTCCAACTTTTACTTTGCATAAACAGGTTTTGGTAGTGAGAAATTTCTGAGTAATGACTAGGAGATTCAAATCACATCGCATCATTGAATGCAGTCAAAAGAATCACGTGTAAAACAAAACAAAACTCACGTGTAGTGTATGTAAGATTGCAGCAAAAATGTAAATGGATTGTTAGTTGTAAATCGGAAAAAATGTAGACCAATGACACTGGATTAATTCTTTTGAATTATTAGTCGCGTGTATTTACATGTTGTTACACAAAAGTAAAAAAGTCATTCAACGTGAGTTAACGATTGTCAGGTGTGAGTCCACGTGAGTGGGAGTAATTACATGCCAAAATGCGAACTTGCACTTATAATTACTCCGCAAATGATATTCTATCCTTTCAATCTATCCATTAGCAAGTAGGAAATCTTGAAACCGGATAATGCCATAGAAATTAAATAACCATTTTGGTACTATGCATGTAATAATTCAGACATATGTAGCTGCATCCAACAACAGGAAAAAAAGACGAGCAAAAGTAACACGTGAGGCGTCAGAATATTTGAACTTCAATTTCCACCGCTCCCATCAATTCCTCCTGGTCATGATCGTTGGTGGTTAGTCGGATTACATCTAAATATTATCCCTAAAAATCTTTTAGACTTGATAGTTCTTGTTGTTATCTCATCGGTGAAGGATGTGGGATAACTGATTTCGACTCACGATTAGTTACTAACTTAGATTGATCCGCTATTAAATTTCGGATTAAATAGAATTTTAATAAAGTAGTTTTGATAATTTTTGAATTTTAGACTTTTAATTAGAAATCAATTTCAGCATCATCGACGATTTTTGAAACAGTAGGAAAATGTCGATTCATTTTATTTTCGTTGTAGCTTATACCTATTTTTGCTTGTTCATTATAAATGCAATTTCTGATGAAATTCCTTCGGCCAAGGCTCCAAACTTGCCGACTTCAACCATCAGTCCCTTCAATAAAAAAGCTCCGCCGGAGACTTTTATGACTACTGTAAGTACCTTAAAATCTTTTGAGTAAAACGTATTTATTTAATATATTTAATATCTGTATTAAAATAATAATTATAATTAAATAATATAATTTTGATGTGTGTTTTAGCTGATAATTAGTCGTAGAAAAAGTTGTCCCTATTGGGGTAAGAGTATCATTTAATTTTTATTATTAGCGATTTTACTTTTTGAGTATACCAGCATTGAAGTAAAGTCAAATTTTTATTTGTCATAAATTATTTTTTTCGTATACACGTTTCTTCGATTCTGAAAAATTATGCTTGTTTTTTGTATGCATATTCTACCGTATAACAAAATAAAACCAACAATAGCGTATTAGTTCGTAAAACAACTTTAATTGATGTTGGTTCATCAATTATTATTTTTCAGCCAGAAATCATACGGCACCATGGTTATGTTGCTGACGAGCATAAAGTGACAACTGAAGACGGTTACATTTTGACTTTGTTCAGAATTCCTTATGGAAGGG
Source organism: Ptenothrix huangshanensis (assembly GCA_036851915.1). Taxonomy (NCBI): domain Eukaryota; kingdom Metazoa; phylum Arthropoda; class Collembola; order Symphypleona; family Dicyrtomidae; genus Ptenothrix; species Ptenothrix huangshanensis. The sequence goes on from JAAXYX010006141.1 coordinate 6,522, forward strand.
GTAACAAAAAAGGAAAGAGGAAACCTGTCCTACTCCAACATGGCTTTCCTACTTCTTCCGACGATTGGTTACTTATTACACCCGAAAAAATTTTGCGTATACACATTTCATTTTTTTGCATTTCAGAATAATATCTATCCGGATTTCACATATTTAGTCGGACGAAAGTTAAATTGAAAAAAATGAAAGATCTCATGGATGTATTTTGTTTGCAGCTTATTTACTAGCTGAAGCCGGTTACGATGTATGGTTAGGGAATGCAAGAGGAAACACTTATTCAATTCATCATAAAACTTTGTCGCAGTCTAGTCTAAAGTATTGGAACTTCAGGTTAGAGATCAAAACCAAAATATAATTGTAAAAAGTATGGCTGTTGTAAAAAGTGCAGGGTTTAGGTAATAACCAGACTGGTAAAAATTGACTCAAATTGGTCAAAACCGGCGACTTTAATTCAAGATGTTCTAGCACTTTTTAAAAATTGGCAAATATATGTACGATTTGGTAACCTTCTGGCAAAAAGCGTTAATTTGAAAAATCAGTGATTTTGAAAAGGTGTTCATTTGAAAAATTAGCTCTTTTTGAAAAGGGTTTATTGAAACAATAACCCTCTTCTGAAAAGTGCTGATGTGAAAAAAGTTCTTTTCAAAAAAATGTTAATTTCAAAAATGAGCCCGTTTCAAAAAAGATCAAAAAATTAAAAAAATAAACCCATTTCTAAAAGTTCCAATTTAAAGAAATTCGCCATTTCAAAAATTGTTATTTTGAAAAACCGCGCCCTTTTGAAATTAGCGTTGCTCGTAGAAATAAGTAATAATTAATAAAATGAAACCCTTTAAAAATTGTTTTAAAAAATGAAAAAATATATTGGTTAAAAAATGTTGAGTTTCAAAACTATACTAAAAGAGTGACAATTCGAAAAAAGCCTGCAAATAATTGAAAACCCCTTACTGGCCAAATTTTTGTCAGTTTGAACCATGTATGCCATTTAAACCAAATTTTACAGTTTTATTAATTAAGAAAATTCTGGTCAAACCAAACCCTGCTTAATTGTTATCTAAAATTTGTATATTTTCACTGAATTCGGTAGTTTCCACGAGATGGGTGTTTATGATATTCCTGCGGAAATCAACTACATTATAAATACAACAGGAGTGGAGCAGATCAGCTACATTGGGCATTCGCTGGGTGCAACCACGTTCTTTATTGCGATGGTCAGACACCCGGAACTCCAGTCAAAAGTTGAACGCATGATTGCCCTGGCACCATTTGCATACATGAAGCACACGAAAACTCCTCTCTACAGAAGTTTGGCTATTGCTCCTTCTCTGATTCTTAGAGTATAGGCCTTAAATCCTTGTTTACAGTTTTGTCTCTATTAATTCAATTGCTAAATAACGACACGACACACAAAATCATGAAAATGATTACAAATTAATGTCAATAATTAATTATTGGTTTCAAAATTTACAGACAATTTTTGATAATCTAAGTGGTGGACGTCTTTTACCGACAACGATCCACAAGTGGCTAAATCGATATGGAGGAGAAAGATGTGCTGGAGAACGCCCGAGCGTTCTTTGCAGCAATTCTATTTTTCTTATATCAGGATTTGATCCCGAACAATTGACTAAGGTAAGGTTGGAGAAGCAGGTTTCGATCCTGGTAAAAACCAGGCTGATAAAAATTGACCGGAAGTGGTTAAAACCGGCCAATTTTTTTGGATTTTCTGGCGCAACTTGGTAAAAATTGGCAGAAATGAGTACAATTTGGTACGATCTTCTCAAAAATGTAAAATTTGAAAAATTATCTCTATCTATATGAAAAAAAGCCCTTTTCAAAAAAACGTTCGTTTAAAAAATTAGTCCTTTTAAAGAAGTGCTTGTTGGAAAAATTAGCCCTTTTCAAAAAAGTGTTAATTTCAAAAATCAGCCCTTTTGAAAAGTGTTAATTTCAAAAATCAGCCCTTTTGAAAAGTGTTAATTTGGAAAATTAGCCCTTTTGAGAATGTGTTAATTTGGAAAATTAGCCCTTTTGAAAAGTGTTAATTTGGAAAATTAGCCCTTTTGAGAATGTGTTAATTTGGAAAATTATCTCTTTTCAAAAAGTGTTAATTTGGAAAATTAGCCCTTTAGAGAAAGTGTTAATTTGGAAAATTATCTCTTTTCAAAAAGTGTTCATTTGAGAAATTAGCCCTTCTAAAAAAGTGATTATTCGAACAAATACCCCATTTCAAAAGTCATAATTTAAATATTTGCATACTTTTAAAACTTGTCAATTTGAACAACCCCGCTGTTTCAAAAAGTGTAAAAAGAATAAAATATAATTACTTTTTGAAAATGCTGACTTTCAAAATTTTAATTCGAAAGGTGTACATTTGCAACAAATTGCCAACAGAAAGCCATAGAAAATCCCACACATGCCAATTGTTTTCCAGTCTTTACCATTTATGCCTTTTTAACCAATTTCTACTAGTGGCTGGTAATTAAGGAAAAATTGCTGGTCAAAACCGATTCCTGTGGAGAAGCCATCATGAATTTGTGTTGTTTAAAAGTTTATTCTATTAGTGTGTATATAAAATATATGAAATAATTAAACCTACGCTTGTGCTATTTACAATCAGACTTTCCGACTTCTACAAAGTACAATAATCACTACTTGTTTTTTAGGACACAATATCGAAGATATATGGGCATTTGCCTTCATCTTCTTCAATACGAACTCTCGATCATGTACTACAAGTCGTGAGAACAGACAAATTCCAAGAGTATGGAGGTGCCGATCGACCTCTTTACAATTTGACACTCAATCGTGTTCCGACTTTTGTCATGTATGCAGAGAACGATTGGCTAATCGTGCCGAAAGTAAGATATACATACACCTTTAGTTACTACTAATTACATGCGCTTACAAATTACTTTATTCCTTAATCTCACGAGAAACATCAAAATTAATTCACATATCTATTTAATTCGTAAACGCTTCATATGCTTTCCATATTTAATGTAGGATGCATTGAGGGCCGTTAAGGAGCTTGGGAATGTTGTCGACGTCGTTAGAGTCAACTTCACGAAATTCGCTCACCTGGACTTCACTTGTGCAAAGGATGCCAAAACATTGGTCTACGATCACTGCCTTCGTTTTCTCGCTTGAAAAATTGTGATTTGGTAACATTTTATGCGGCTGAGACCACATAATATGTATGTGTAAATAAATGGGAATTAAGGAATGTAAGACTAAAGAAAAATGTCGCTTGGTTACTCAATGCCAGTTGAAATAAATTAATCCAGTATTTTACAGAGACAAATAATTTATTTCTCAACTTAGAGCTAGTTTTCACAACAAATCATACAGAGAAAAACTTTAATAAGTCACTGTTGCACAATTGCAATTGCCAAACGACACAGTATACAGTACAATACAAACGCAAAAATGTCCCCGTAAAAGTGGCAAATGTTTAATACTCGACAACAATCCTATTGTATTCTATTAGGGCGAGTTAAAGGTAGAATATTTTAAGCAGTAAAATAATTGCATTAAGC